>PVJH01006895.1:0-10557 GCA_004026705.1 Nesogale talazaci
TTAACCATAAATCATCCAATTGAAAATTGTGCAAAAGACATAAACAAACAGCTCGCTAAAAATGGCATCTGAATGTCTAACAAACGTGAAAAATGCTCACCACCATTAGCCTTCTGTGAGATACAAATCAAAACAATTATGAGATATCACTGCTAAGAACAGCCCAGTTCAAGAAAATAGAAGACAAAGAATGAAGAGCAATTGAAATTGAGACACTGCTGGTTGGTCTGTAAATGTGTACAACCATTGTAGACAGTGATAGGGTGTCACCTCAACTCTGTGGAAATAGAAATTCCATTCAACTCGGCAATATTTCTGCTAAGAATAGACTCTAAAGAAGTCAGAGCTACAACCCGGAGAGTCAGGAACAGAGAGCCCAACCTTATACCTACAGAGCAGCTGATGGTTCCAAACTGTGAACTTGGAGGACCCCGGGCTTCATTGTGAAGCCATCACTCTACCAGGGCTCCTCTTCACCCTAGGAGTCTCAGAATAAAATCACTTATGCTATCGTACGTCTTCCCAGCGTAAATCTTCCTCTTGACAAAACAAGAGCCGGAATTCTGGTAACACTATGTACAAGGATGTGGCTGTTAACTGTCATATCAATAAATTGCTGTGGCAGTCATGTGCTCTTGTTAATTTTATGATTTAAATGTAGGGGTGTAGTCTAGCCTGGTAATCTGGAAATAGCCATTGAGTAGCCAATGAGGCCTCTGTGTGGGCATGGTTTTCTCCTGAGACTTCTGGGAAATCTCATGATATTTCCCTGGTGAAAATGAGAAGCTATCTCCCCCAGTTGTTGGAAGTTAGTCTAAGAGATAATGAATTATAGACAAGACAAGATGGCAGCGTCCGAGAAGCTGGAGGAGCCGGTGGAGAGACCACACAGCTTTGCCCTGATGGAGCCAGACCTCTGAAGCTGGGGTGGCCACATGGAAACCTCTGCCAGCGATGAGTTGCTTCTGCTGTTGATGGGCCCTGAGCCCTGGAAGTGAGAAGCCATGTGGGGACCCCTGCCGGCGCCAGGATTCTGCACCCACTGGTGACTTCGTGAGTTGGAAGGAGATTTTTTAGACTGATTTCAGGCATATGGGTTAATATCGGACTTATGACTTTGAACTGGACTGAGCTCAATGTCCTGTTCCTCTTGTATATAAACACTTTCCTTATATCTATATGCATGTCTATGAAATTTGTTCCTCTAGTCTACCCGGACTAACACAATTGTTGATGTGTAATTACCACAAAATATCTAAAGCTTAGAACAAGGAATGTGTATTTTATTCATGATTCTGTGAATCAGGTAGATCAACTCTATGATTAATGTTTTTCCTCTTGAAGTCTGCTACTGTGTCCTTTACATGCAAAATCATCAGACTAAAGAAAGAAAGAAAGAAAGAAAGAAAGAAAAATCTGTACTGTCCAAACCTCTCATTTAATGTTTTATCTGCTAGTCCCTTTATACTTCAGCTCTTTAGCTGAAGTAAATCATATTACTAGCCCCAAGCCAGCAAGTATTATACCCTTCTTTCAATGCAGTCAGTCAATTAACATGATTGTTAATACATAATACAGGGAGGGATGAAGAGTTGGACTTAATATTCCAACACCATGACAAGAAAAATGCTCTGCCATAAAATTTTTTGAGTTCAAAATAAAATCCTTCAGATATTTGTTAGGGCTCAAGCCCAAAAGAGGGAGAGACTCCCTATACATAGCAGTCAAAGCACCAAAAGGCCAATTTGAGACACATGAGTTTACTTGCACTGAGGGAAGATTACACACTAGCACAAGAAGTTCTGCTTCTAACCGTGGCTGGTTCCATCTGGAAGAGTCTCCTATAGGGATCATTGTGAGAACTGTTTTAAACAGCTTTGACTAAAGTGAGCTACTGAAGCCGTAACACAATGACAGTGGGTATCCTGAAGTCATTATCAGGGCACTGATATTGTGTACTCTAGACTGCATCTCTCTGATAAATTGGGGAGCTGGAAAAAGCATTCATAATCTGGCTGTATGTTGCCTTGGCTCTTAGTAAGGGAGAGGGAGCCATCCAGGTGAGTCAAAGGACACCAGAGGGTATGTATGTTTACCTGAAGGGTGGCCATTTCAGAGAATTAACTAGTGTCCCCACACAGTAATAAGAAGTGGTACCATTTATTGTCTCAAAATGATCTCAAAATCACATCTCTAAAAATAAATATTATCCCTATGTCAAACATAGCAAACTAAAGTTTGGAGAGCTGAAGTGATTAGTTCAATGATGTACAATGAGTAAGTCATAAAATAGGAATGCTAATGTCTACTGCTGTGTCTGAAATTTCTAAATGTCTATCATAGCAGAGACAGATTCTTTTACTTGTAAGGGGCAAAAACTTAACTCAAAGCAGGCTAGCCATCCTACCCTACCCACAGCCTACATGCACCAAAACAAAACAAGGCAAAATGTTTAAAAGCCAGAGAATAGGATGTGTCTGGCTCCATGCTCAAAGTGTGGGAAAGGAGATGGCAGGGCAGAAGGGAAAGCCTCCGATCCAGGGGTTCTCGCACTCTCAGGACTGCTCTTTTTTATGTTTCTTCATCACTTCCCTCTGCAGGTGGGCTATATTCTTTCAGGCAGGTTTTGCAGAGCAGTAGAAAACCTGACTTTCAGATTGTATCACTTTTTCACTTTTGTTTGTTTGTTTGTTTGTTTGTTTTGGGGGGGATCAATGCCCTCTGGTGGTGGGACTAGGAGGCCCAGCCTTTGCTCCTGTGGAGCCGCTGCTGGAATTGAACCTCCATCCCAGTGGGCCGCAGTCCTGCGCACAACCACTACACCACCGGGGCTCCGCCCCACTTTTTCACTTCTTATCCTTTGGTAAGTCATTTAACTAACCAGCAAACAAACTCAATACCATAAGTCAATTCTGGCTTCTTTTGACCCTATTGGGTAGGGTCTGCCTATCTCTTGTGAGCTGCTGAGACTTCAGAGATGTCGTCTCTGAAGATAAATCTCCATAGATGTAGAAAGCCTCATCTTTCCCCTGTGGAGTAGCTGATATTTTCAAACTGCCGTGAGCAGCACAAATCATAATGTACTACACCGCCAGGGCTCCCTAGGTAAGTCAGTTATGCTCTCTAATTGTAAGCTCACGATCTTTGCTATAAAGCACCTATTATGTGGAAAGCACTGAATAATTTCTGTCCTCCTTTGATGTTGAAAAACTGACATTTTGTACACTGAGTCCTATGAAAGTAGACTGTTATGTAGTGTTGTGCAGTGTTATCAAAGTGTTATCAAGGGTTTACTACTGTCATGGATTTGAACCTGAATTCCCTAACAAATCTTCTTGGTGTTACATACTTAGCAAAAAATTCTATGATGTATCAAGATTCAGGTTTTATCAAATCGTAATGAAGCCAACTTTTCACATAATTTATATTAGTTGTTTTTTAATTTCAATGAATGAACTATCATTTTAATGTATAGCAACATGAACTAGTGTCTGAGGGAAGCACTGATGATTACATTGATAATTGTGGGCATCACATTCTGTGTCTCACCTTCTACTCAAGCAATGTCATTTCTACGGCCCAGAAAGTCTTTACTCACTCCTTTCAGGCAACCTTGTCGTTCTAGCTGCACCTTTGCGCTTGTGATCTGATAGAGTTGTACATAACTCTGTCAATATACTTCGCCTGTTATTTTGTTAATCATAGCATTTGAAAAGCCAAACAAACAAGACCACAAATAGCTAGGCTGAAACACATCGAATGTTGTTATGATAGCTTGAACTTTTTTCATCAGCTACTTACAATTCCCTATATCTGATCAAGTCGTCCCAGAGCTAGTCCTCTCTAATTGGGATACTGCTAGTTGTCCCTAATTTGTAATTTAAAAAAAAGAGATCCCATAATTTGGAAGATTACAACTCAATGTAAGTAAGAATAAAATCCTCACAACGGGATCAATAAGCATCATCATGATAAATACAGAAAAGGTTGACATTTTCTTTTGTCTTCCTTGGATTCACAATCAAGGCTCATGGAAGCAGCTATCAAGAGACATAATGTAATCCATCGAGCTGTAATCAAAATGTAGGAAAGCAGATGACAGGGCTGAGTGGAAATAACTTGCACCTATATGTCAAATTTTATAAAAGGTCCTCATTGGAATTACTTGTTTATGCTTGAAAAATACCTTAGTTCCATGAAGTCTGCATAGATGGATGTTGTTGCTGTTGCTTGTTGCTGTTGGTTTTGGTGCCATAGAGTCAATGCTGATGCATAGTGACCCTATATGCACCAAAGAACAAAACACTGCACGACCCTGGGCCATCCTCACAATTGTTCCTATGCCTGAGCCCCATTAATGCCTCCACTGTGCCAGTCCATCTCATCAAGGGCCTTTCTCTTTTCACCACCAAACATGATATCCTCCTCCAGGGATGATTCTCTCCTGATCATGTGTCTTAAGTATATAAGATGCATTCTTGTATGCAGTAATGTGTCTTCTCATCCTTACCTCTAAGGAACACCCTAGCCTTACTTCTTCCAATACATACCTTTTGTCCTTTCAGCAGCCAAAGGTCCTTTCAATATTCTTCTGCATCACCACGATTCAAATGCATTGATTATTCTAGAGTCTTCCTTATTGAATGACCAACTTTCACAAGTGTATGATGCAATGGAGACACCGTGGCATGAGTCAGGCACACTTTAGTCCTCAAAATAACACCATTGCTCTTCAATATTCTAAAAACGTCTTGTGCAGATTTACCTAGCGCATTATGTCTTTTAATCTCTTGATTGCTACTTCCATGAGCACTAATTGTGGATCCACGTAAGACAAAAGAATGCTTCAACCCTTTCTCCATTTATCATGATGGTGCTTATCGGTCCAGTTGTCAAGATTTTATTCTCACTTACATTGAGTTGTAATCCATACTGAAGGCTACAATTTTTCATCTTCATCAGCAAGTGCTTCTATTCCTGCTCACTTTCAACATTCAAATTTTTGCCATATACATATCACAAGTTATTCCTCCAATCCTGATGCTGCAGTGTTCTTCATAGAATTCAGTTTCCCTGTTGATTTGCATGGTATATACATTAAACAAGTATAGTGATGGGATACAGCCCTGATGCACATGTTTTCTGATTTTGAACCATGCAGTATTTCCTTGTTCTGTTTGCACTACTGTCTCTTGATCCCTGTACAAGTTCTGTATGAGTACAATGAAAGGTTCTAAAATTCCCATTGTTCTCAAGAATATCCACAGTTAATTACGGTCCACACAATTTAATGCCTTTGCACAGTCAAGAAAACACAAGTAAACATCGTCCTGGAATTCTCTGCTTTCAGCCAAGGTATGTCTGACATCAGCAGCGATATCCCTTGTTCCATGCCCTCTTCTGAATCTGGTCTGAACCTTTGGCAGCCTCGTGTCAATGGGCTGCTGCTATTGTTAAATATTCTTAAGCAAAATTGTACTTGTTTTGCAATATCAATGATATCATTCAACAGTTTGTTATATCATTTTTCTTTGGAATAGGCACAAATATGGATCTCTCTCCGTCACTAAGCCAGCCATCTTTCTTCCAAATTGCCTGGCATAGATAAGTGCTTCTTCAAGTATCTGAAATATTTCTTTGAGTATTTCATCAATTCCTGGAGGTTTCATAATGGCTATTGCATTCATTGCTGTTTGAACTTCTTCCTCCAGTACCATTGGTTTGTGCTCACATGCCACATCCTGAAATGGTGGTCAACTAGTTGTTTTTAGCACAGTTGCTCTTCCCTTGTTTTCTTCCCATCTATTGATGCTCTCTACATCACTCAATCTTTTGCCTACAGAATCTTTTCCATTTTGAGGCTTAAATTCTTTTTCCTCTTACTTCTCTCCATTTCAAATATGCTGAGATATTTCTTCTCTTTTGGTTCTCTAATTCTTTGTCCTTGCACATTTCATTATATTATTTGACTTTGTCTGTTTAAGTTGTCCTTTGAAATTTCCTATTAAAGTCCTTGATTTCTTCCATGTGCTTAAGCTACTCCATATTTAAGAGCAAGTTACAGAGACTCCTGGCATTCACTTTAATCTTCTCTTTCTTTCCTGTCTTTTTAATGACCTTTAACTTTCCTTCATGAAGGATGATCTTGATGTCCGTCCTCCCAGAGTTCATCAGGTCTTCTGTCATCGGTGTTCAGTGCATCCAATCTGGTCTTAAGATATTCTCAAAAGTTAGGTGGGATAAACTCAAGGTTCTATTTTGACTCCTCTGGCTTGTTTTCATGTTCTTCAGCTTTATCCTGAACTTATATATGAACAATTGATGGTCTATTCTACAGTCAGCCTCTGGTCACCTGCTGATATTGGGCAGTGTGTCTTGCCATAGAGGTAGTCAATTTGATTTCTGTGTGTGGAATCTTGGGAGTCCATGTATCTCGTTGCTTTTGTGTTGTTGAAAACAGTACTTGCTTTAAACAAGTGATTGGTTTTGCAAAATGTTATCATGCAATCTACATCTCTTTTCTAACACCAATCAACATGTTCCAACTACTGTTCCTTCCTCTTTGTTTCTATTTTTTTCCTTCTAACCAGCAAATAATTATCAATGCACCTTGATGACATACTTGATCAATTTCTGACCAAAGTCATTGAAAGAATTCTTCAGTTGCTTCTTCATCAGCTTTTGTGATCAACGAATAAAGCTAAATAAAAGTGGTCCTTGAAAATGGATAGCTATAATCTGATCACAAATTCTTTTTATTCCATGATGAGTTTCACAAGATCTTTTCTTCCAATGAATGTCCCACTATTCCTCTTTGTTGTGTTATTCCCAGCATAGTAAATCATAAGATTTTTCTGATGCAAAAGTACCAATATCAGCCCATTTCAGCTCAGTAATGCCTAAGCTATTGATCTTCATGCATTCCATTTCATTTTTGATTAATTCAAGTTTTCTTAAATTCATACTTTGTACATTTTAAGTTCCAACCATTAAAATATTTGGGTAGGTGGGGGCAGCTGTTTCTCTTTACTTTGGTTTTTTCATCAGCAGCAAATGAAGATCCCAAAGTCTACACACACACTCATAGACTTTGCTGGCTCATCTCACATGGATTGGCTCTACTCCAAGAAATCATCTCACCTGTCATATTTCAAGTACTCTCAAGCCTAAGGGATAGTCTGCCAGCAGTATTTCTGACAATGTTCTGCATTCTTTCTTTATATTTTCAGTATTTGAAAATGCTCTGGAGCTGTTCATAAGGAAACTCCGTTAAAACCTTTCCGTTTGGGTGACCATGCTGGCATTTGAAATACTAGAGTCACACCATGCAATATCACAGCAACAAACAAGCTACATTGTACAAAAGTACAACAAACTAACAGACATTTGGTGGGCACAGATTTATGAAAGCATTATTTCTCTACTCTGCTGTGCAGACAATAGCGTTTGAATATGTGTCTGTCAAAACAGATCAAGAGAGGTAACTTATCCGTTTTGATATCTTCAATGATGAGGCCAGGACCGCATCATAGCAAGAATTCAACAAATGTGGTTGAATGAATATGACTTAAAAGATATAAGTAGCATCTAGGTAGAGAGCAAACAGATTTTGCTGAAGTAAGTAGTGATGCACTTTAGGATGCATAAGAAGAGCAATTTCAGCGCTGAACAGTGGGTTGAACATCAGAGACGCTGAGTAAATAACTCAAAACCTTCAAGTCACTTTGGAAATATATCTTGGAGGATATGTTGCTCCATTCTTCTGTTGACATCATTCATAGATATTTCACTTAAATCTTCATGTTTTCCTTTTAATAACATAAGAGGGTATGAGGCTTGAAATATTACATCACAGCCCAATATGAATGTATTCTAACTCTGCTACGAACATCCTGAAGGTTCTAGTCTTCAGTGCATTGGAAGCCTGAAACCCCCAAATACCTCTTATAAAAACTAGAGCCCTCATTTAACTTGAAGGAAGTTTGATAATGAAAATGATCAGTAAATGAAAAAGGCCTAAGCATTTTTATTGTATTCTGATTTTCAGATTTCATGTCATTAAATAATTATTTTTCTTAAATAATGAGCTTAAATCTAAATAGATATGACATACCAACTTGATAGCACAAGTGATAAGTCAAAGAGGACATGTGTAAAATCATGGCCTGGCACCCAAAGAAACAATTTCAAGAAAGAAACAGTTTAGTTAAGATCATCAAGTCCTCAGACAGTGAGACCATGGCAACATGTCTAAGAATTACTGTGACCTTTGAGAGATCAAAGGCACAGAAATGAAGAGCAAAGACAAATGATGAGAAAATGGTTAGTTAGTTCTGGAAGCAAAATGGGGAGAGAAAGCTTTTTCAAGTTGACTGGTAGTAGAGGACATCACATGACTGTGGGGAAAAAATAGTGCTTTGTTTGCTTTTAAGAACAAGGAAGACTCGCTGCGATCTGTTGAAAGTCAGCCCCAGACACAAGGGTTTGTAAAAAAAAAAAAAAAAGGAGAAGCCAGAGGAATAAAGTGTGTATCATCCCTTCCCTGTGACTCCTCTATGGGGAGATTGTTCCACTGTCTACAGATGGCCTTTGCATCTGTGTTCCAACCCCCTCACTCTCAACAATATGTTTTTGTTTGCTATGTCTCTGCTGATGCCTATCACTCAGTCCCTAAGACTCCTCATGATCTCATCAGAGCTGTGCTTCTTCCATGTGGACTTGTTGCTTCACTGCTGAATGTGAACTTGTGTAATTTCAAGCCTTCAAGACCCCAGATGCTGTAACTTTTGATAGCTGAGCACCATCTGCCTTCTTCACCACATTTGCTTATGCATTCTGTGTTCAGTGATTGTGTTGGGAGGGTGAACATCTCAGACTCCCAATTCGTTAGAACAAAATGTTCTTGTATTGAGGGAGGGTATGAGCAGAGGCCCAAAGTCCATCCCCTACCTCAGTGCATTGCCTTGTAAGTATATGTACATGGGCCAGTGGGGAGAAAGCAAGGTGTGTCTTATGGTCCAAAGTTGTAGTACCATAGAACATTTTAGTATACTGGTACTATTTGGTTGAGAATATTTTTTTATTGTTTTCCTGCTCTAAAAACTGGGTGCATCTTATGGTCAAGTATGTCTTATGGTCCAAAAAATATGATCATGTATCTACATATGTTCTTTGGGGTTTTCTCACTCCCCACTACCGTGACCTTCAAACCATGTGCACAAGCTTAGAAAGGAATGGGAGTTCCCTACACACAGAATCCAAGAACAGGCATAGGGAAAGTGATACCAGAAGGGTAAAGGGGAAGAAGGAGAGAGGAAGGGGGAACAAAGGAACCAATCACAATGATCAACATATCATTATACACCCCTCTACTGGGGGGAAGAGCAACAGAAAACATGGGGGAAGGGAGACAACAGTCAGTGTGAGAGATAATAATGCATAAATCTATCAGGGTGCTATGGTGAGGGGGGGTGGAAGGGAGAGAAAAAAATGAGCTACCACCAATGGCTCAATAGAAAGTAGATGTCTAGAAAACCATCAAGGCAACATATGTACAAATATGCCTGATTACACTGATGTAAAGGTTGTGAGAAGAGTTGTACAAGAGTTATATGAGCCCCTAAGAAATGATTTTTTTAAAAAGAAGAAAGAATCAGGGGTTTAAGTAAGGAACCCTGGCATCACAGTGGAGTTTAGCACTTGGCTGCTAACCAAAAGTCCAGTCCAGCAGTTCCAATGTACCAACAGCTCTGAGGGTGAAACGTAAACTGTGTCAAAGAGCAAAGCGGAATAAGTTACTTTAAGTGAGTGAATAAAGCATCTTGTGTATCTATGTGTATCTTGTCACGTGTTCTGTGTTTTTCATAATCAGGTCCAGCTCATAGCAGCCCTTTAGAAGAGAATGAAACTGCCCCCAGAGAATTTTTTAAGTTGCATTTCTTTACAGGAACAAATCACCAGACTCTTCTCTCACTAAGCTCCGACTGTGTCACTGGGACTCCTAGATTTTAGAATTGGATACCTTCTTTTAAGGGGCAGTATTCCAATTCAAAATATACCAATCGGCTTATGTTTGCCTTTTATTAAAAACAATTCAGGCTAAAAGAAACCTTCAATCATAAAGATGGTTCCTTTTATTTAGGGTAGCATATAAAGAGAAACCTAAACCTGTTGCCATGGGGACAATTCAGACCCATGGGATTTTTGAGGTTGAAAAACTTTGCGGGCATATATAGCCTCCTCTTTCTCTCTCAGGACAGCTGGTAGACTTGAATCTCCAACCTTGTGGATTGCAGTTCAACGCTTAACCTAACATCACCTCCAGAGCTCCTTATGTAATGAGAAGTGCACTATCCATTTGAAATACACAACCATAGAAAAGTTGCATCCAAACATTAGGAAAAAAGCATAAGCAGATTATTCAAAAGAAAAACAATTGGGCTGAGCCCCGGTGGCGTAGTGGCTGTGCGCGGGACTGCGGCCCACTGGGACGGAGGTTCAATTCCAGCAGTGGGGCTGGGCCTCCTACTCCCACCACCGAGAGCAGTGATGCCCCCC
>PVJH01006895.1:16546-56008 GCA_004026705.1 Nesogale talazaci
TTGACAGGCTGACCCACAGAAGTGGAGCTGAGTGCCTTCAGGCTGAGGTTTACTGGTGCGGGGTGGGGGTGGGGGGGTAGGGGGGCTTCTGGTCACTTACTGTATAGAGCCGGGTTTTCTGATCCTCAGGAATTGAGATTAATGCCTTCAGGCTAAGGGATATATCATAGCAGTATGCCCTTTGTGAATTTAATAGTAGCCCTGAAAGAGCCTTGCAACATGATCTGATGAACAACTGTATCCTGAGGATTTCTCACTTGCAACGCAGTCTATCAACTTCCTTAATAAAGTCCTTTATCATGAATATTGTCCACGAGTTCTGTATGGCCGTTGCATTACATTATAGAACCTACATAAAAAAAAGAGA
Organism: Nesogale talazaci; assembly: GCA_004026705.1. Lineage (NCBI taxonomy): Eukaryota > Metazoa > Chordata > Mammalia > Afrosoricida > Tenrecidae > Nesogale > Nesogale talazaci. The sequence goes on from PVJH01006895.1 coordinate 16,914, forward strand.
TAGAGAATATTTTTTGAGGTAGGACAAAACAATCAACAATCAAAACCCATGGGAAGAGCAGTCAATAAAACAAACAACATATTGCAATACACGAATAGCCAGAAAGGCAACTTAGATGAAAACTAGGGTGACTGTCTCATAAACTTTGGAAACGGTATCAGGTGGTCTGTCCCTAGAGAAGGACACCATCATGCTTGATAAGGTAGAAGCTCAATAAAAGTTTTTAGAAAGGAAAACCCTCAACCTGAATGGATTGACAATACCTGCAACAATGAGCTCAAACATGGCAACAGATGATGAGGATGAAGCAGGACCCGAGAAGTTTTTTTTTTCTGTGTTAAGCTAAGTCACTGTCAGTCAGAATGGACTGAACAACACCTCTAAACAATATATTTGGAATCATGAACCACATCTAACGTCTTACTTAATAGTGATTGCCTACAGGCTTCCTCCTTAAACTCATAAACAAGACAAGGATGTTCACCCTTGTCAATTCTTTCAAAATTGTACTGGCTAGGCAGGGTGATTATGCATGAAAAATAAAATTCTAAACTTTAGAATTTAAAGTTTCGATACCAGTCTTCTTCAATCAACCTAACTTATGGAGACCTCATATGTGTCAGGGCAGAATTGTGCTTTTCCTAGAGTCTTTTTTTTTTTAATGTATTAATCTGGGTAGACTAGAGAAATGAAATGCATAAACACTCATATTTTATAAAAGAGGTTTTTATATTAAGGATAATTGTACAGTAAGCATCCCAACCCAATCCAGTTCAAGTCCAACGTTAGTCCATATGTCTGACATCGATTTCAAAATCCCTCTTCAAACTCACAAAACACACACTATGACACCAAATGTAAGAGGAAAGCTGAACCAGTGAATGCAAACATCTCAGTACTGGTAGGGGTCTCCATGCAGCTGCTCCGGGACTCAGGGCTGCATCAGAGTAGGTCCATGTGGCTTCTCCTCAGAGATGTCTAGCAGGAAGTGACCTTGCCAGCTGAGGCAGAGAACAAGCCAAGGCAGCCACAGCTTGTCAGATGAGCAGAGAACAAGAGGTAAGTAAAAAGCGAAGTCGTTTTCAGAGGCATTTATGGGTGGACTTGAATTTTTTACTTTTTGGTTCGCAACTGAGTTTAAGGAACTCATAAACCATTGGACATTCATGAATTCCAGATAAGGAGTGCAGGGCTTCTCACAGAGGTGGTGAATATGTTCTAAAATTGACTATTGTCATTTGTTATGTGTATCTGTGAATACATGAAGTTGAACTGTGCCTTTCAAATGGATGAATTGCATAGCCTGCAAACAATGTCTCAATAAATCTGTTAAAAGGGTTGAGAATTATAAACTATCATAACTTGTGCATCTCAATTTCTTCAAGACAATATAGGAGAATTTGGAAGTGGTAACATTTTTTATTCCTTCCAAAAATATTCCCAACCATAGGATACTTGTATATCCATTCAGTGACAATTTTAACTTCATTTTAAAATGATAAGTTACAAATACTTAGTAACAGAAACAAAAGTGAAAGTGTATCAAGTGAAAAATAAAGAAATATAAAGTGTAGGGAATGGCTAATTGTGCGATTGTAATAAGAGAGCAACTGAGTGATTATACCAAAATAACAATATTTATAGTGAAGAATTTCATATGAATGTTTTCCAATCCATTTTAAAAGATTAGTCAATGTGACTATGTTATTTTTCTGATTTGAAAAACAATTCTGAAGTAATTTACTGAAATAAAGTATTAAAATATCCATTTAAAATTTATTTCTCTGGCATAAATACTTCTTTGTCATTGTTCATTTCTAGGTACCATTGGGATTGCTCCAACTAAAATGTACAGCACATTTCTATGTCATTCTCATGATCTTGTTACTGTTTTTGAGTCTATGGTTGCAACCACTGTCTCAATTCATTTTGCTAAGGGTCCTCTCTATTTTGCTGTCCCAGTGAAGACTGCCATCCATGATCTTCATCAACAAGTATTTCGTGTCCTCCTTACTTTCAAAAAGCAAGGCTCCTCCAATCTTTCTACCACATTCTTTTTTATGTAATCCACATTTTTACATTATTTGGTCAATATGAAGACGATTATGGTGAGAGGATACAACACTGGCACAAGCCTTTCTTGATTTTTAAACCCTTACTCTATTTGTACAAGTGTTTCTGGGTCCATGAACAGTTTCAACATGCGCATAATGAAATAGTCTGAAACTCTTATTTTTCTCAAGGCTATCCATAGTTTGTTATGGTCCATATGGTCAAACCCCTTTAAATATTCAAAAAACACAATCAAAATCTTTCTAGTATCCATCTCATATCAGCAATAATACCCTTTGTTCCATGTCCTCTTGTTCCATGTCCTCTTCTGAAACCGACTGGCATCTCAGGCAGGTCTACATCAGCGTACTGCTATAATCATTGTTAGATGATCTTCAGCAAAATTTCACTTGCATGTGATATCTGTAAAATTTTTGCATTTGTTGAGTCACCTTTCTTTGAAATGAGTAAACATATGGATCTCTTGCCATCAGTAGGCCAGGGGCTGACTGAATAGTTTCTTAGCAGAGACACGTGATTGATTCCAGTGCATCTTCAGTTTGTTAAAACATTTCAGCTGGTATTCCATCAATTCCTGGAGCCTTGTTTTTGGCTAATGCTTTCAGTGCAACTTGTACTTCTTCCTTCAGTACCATCCGTCCTTGATCATACACTATCACTTGAAATGGTTGCCTGTCAACTAGTTATTTTTGGTGCAGCAACTTTGTGTATTCCGCCCATCTTCTTTTGATGCTTTGGATATTGTTCAATATTCTGCACATAGAATCTTTCACGATTGCAACTCAAGTCTTGAATTTTTTTCTTTAGTTGTTCCAATTTAAGATATGCTGAGCACTCGGCTCAATAAATTCACTGATGTCAAATAGGTGCATAAGCAAATGTGGTGAAGAAAACTGATGGCCCCCCCCAATAAAATGATCAATTTTTTTAAAAAGGGGGGGGGAGGGAAAGGGGAGGGTTTTTTTTAAAAGGGGCTTGTATCAAGGGCTCAGGTGGAAAATATTGGGAAATATATGTGGAAATATGTGTGCAGATGTGCTTGATACAGATGATGTACTGAATGTTGTAGTAGCTGTAAGAGCCCCCAATAAAATTTAAAAAAAAAAAAAAGAAAAGAAAACTGATGGCACTCAACTATCAAAGAATATAGCATCTGGAGTCTCAAAACTTAAAAATAAACAAATGGCCATCTAGTTAAGAAGTATTCAAACCCACATGGAAGAAGCACACTAACCAGTGTGGCCATGAGGTGTCAAAAGGATCAGGTCTCAGGCATCAAACAGACAAAAATCGTATGATGGTGTGTGCACCTTCCTGAGACAATCACTGAGGAAATGTGGGGGCATGAGCAATAGTGGAGGAGAAAGCTGACGGTGCCCACCTAAGATATAGCATTTGAGGTCTTAAAAACTTGAGTGTAAACAGGTGGTCATATAGATCAGAAGCGACAAAGTTGACAATAAAAGAAGCACTCCAGATTGTGTGACAAAGAGGTGTGGAAAGAATCTGGTATCAGGCATCAAAAAACAAAAACAATATCATTTTTCGTCCACCCTCCTGATATTATCACTGAGGACAAAAGGGTGCAGAGGCAGACAGAGGAAGTTAATGGTACCCAGCTACCAAACGATAATGGATCTAAGATCTTAAAGACTTGAAGGTGAACAAGTGGCCATCTAGTGCAGACGCAGAAAAGCCTACATGGAAGAAGTACACCAGCCTGTGTGATCTAAAGAGCCCGAAGGGAGCAGATATCAAGCATCAAAGAACAAGAATCACATCATTACAAAGGAGGAGGAGGACAGGGTGGGAACCCAAGACCTATTTGTGGGTAATTTGGAGCCCCCTTACAGAGGAGTCACAGGGAGAGGACAGGCCAGTCAAGGTCAGTGAGTTAGCGATGAAGCATATAGCTTTCCTCTAGTTCTGAAGTCTTCCTCTCCTCAGCAATCATGGTCCCAATTCTACCTTACAAATTCAGCTGGACTGGAAGAGGTACCCTGTCAGAGATGGGAACTGAAATTACAGAGAATCCAGGACAGATAAGTCCGTCAGAACCAGTGGTGAGAGTGGAGTTACCAGATGGGTGGGGAGAAGGTGGGACAGAGAGAGGGAGCCAATTAAAAGGATCTACATATAACCTCCCATCTGGAGGAGAGACCTCAAAGGAGTGGGTGAGGGGAGATGTCGGGCAGTGTAAGATATGACAAAACAACAATAATTTATAGAGTATTGAGGGTTGTGGGAGCGGCTGGAACAGAGGGGAAGGGGTGAGAAGCTGAAATCAAGAACTCAAGTGTTAAAGCAGATATTTGGAGAGTGATGACAGCAGCAGGCATGTCAAGATGCTCGGCAGAGTATATGTATTGTGAAAAGTGATATACGAGCCCCTAATAAAATGATTTAAAAGTTTTTGACAAGATATGCTGAGCATGTTCTTCCTCATGCCCCCAAAAAGCAGAACTTCCTCCAGCACGCCTCCCATGTGCTCCAAGTGCACATGTGGATTTCATTAAACTTGAAGAACCTAGGGGAGAGTCTGCTTCTTGATTTCTCTGCATTCTGGTGGCTCCTGATATTCCTTCACAGGCAGCCTCATCCCTGCACTGTTGTTTCCCCTGTCCATCACTTTCTCCTCTTCTGTCTGCAGCCAAATCTCCCTGTGCTTCTTCCTTGAAAGGACGTGCACATTTTCATTCTGGGCACACATAGACAATCAAGTAGAATCTCCCCATTTCACGATCCTTAAATTAGTCACACTTACAAAGACTGTTATTTCAATTGAGGTAACTGAAGGAGATTGAATTCACTGAAGAAGCAAAACAACTAGCACTTAAGTATGTACATAGTCACATATGTATGTATGAATGAAAACCTTACTCTATATCTATATAATGACTCACACAGTTACAGATCGGAGCTACTAAGCACAGGTTAGTCGTTCAAAACCACCAGGTACTCCATGGGAGATGGCCGAGTCTTTCTTGTCCCGTGAAGATGCACAGCCTGGGAAACACCAGATGGCAGTTCTGCTTTGCTCAGTAGGGTTGGTTTGAGTAGGAATTGGCTGATTTCCCCTCTGAAATTTTTGCCTCTCTTTTCCATTCATGATGGTGAATGTCAATCCTCTAATAATTCTTACTGACTTATGAGTAAACTAAACCAGCTGCCCTGGAGTCCCTACAAGGTGACCCCATGTACATCAAAGGAGAACTGGACTCCACAGGATTCTCAAAAACTAGTTTTTAATTTTCCACAGAGCCTGCCAACCCTTCATTCTGACATGACCCTGCAGAGACCGGAACCACCAACCTTTTGGTTAGGAGTTTAGCTGTTAACCCCACACACCCCCCATGGACTCATAGTTAATGAGAGAGAACGACAAGGTTCTCTCCTCCTCAGGCTGAAGACATTGTGGAGAAACAGCATCAGGGAGGGCATGGACCCTAGTTTGTGTGGGTTGGAATCCTTGCCTTGCCTTTGTGAGTTGGCTGCACCCTGGACAAGTTACTTAACATCTCTCTACCATATTCTCTCCACTGTAAAGTGGAGCTATTAATAGTAAACCTGTCTCATAGGGTTATTTGAGGGATTAAATAATTAATACAGATAAAGTGCCTAGAATAGCACTTTGCCTGCAGAACTCCCTGTTTGACTGTTTGTTATGATACGAGTATACAGACCTACAAGAGTGAGGTAGTAACACATTCAGTTCTCTAGAGGAATCATTACCACCGGATCGTCAGGAGAATTTGAAAATGAAGACTTCATAAATGTCACTCTGTTAGTAGCTGTGGAATTCCCTATCCTCTTTCCAAAAACACACACACACACGAATAATTAGTTTTCCACTTAATAGATAGGCATGAAATGTGCACATTAGTTGGACACTACCAATCTACCTTATTTAGAGTAAACACTTTCAGCATAAAGAGTTGGACAGTAAGACACGATGTTGGCCACAGGCACAGCATCAGGATAGCCTGCCAAACACAATTTCTTGAAAAAGATGAGGTGAAGGCCCATTATAGTCTGTCTCCAGTGACCTACTTACAATTGTTGATAAATTAAAGATCTGTGATCAGTTACACCTTCCGGCTTTCATTGTATACTTTTAAAACTTCTGAGTTAGTTAACACAGAAGCTAAGAGAGTTAATCAAAGCATTAGCATAATTGAACCATCCCCTGTGCTTTTGAGTTACTTCCTCACAGAGGAAAAAAAGAAGTTTTCTAAGATAGTGTCCAATTGTACAGAGTCCATGAAATCTAATATATACTGCATTACTCTGACTCAGTGCTCCTCAACAGTTTTGGGAGATAAAAAACAAACCTACCATGAAAAACACAAAGAAACTAATTGTGTTGTTTCTCTGGGTCATATTGTAACTTTCAAAATAACCAATATTTAAATAAATGAATTAATGTTACATAAATAAAAATAAATGAAAGCCAACACATTTTTGTAGATTAACATGTAAAAAATGATGCAAGCACATTCCTAGGAGGAAAAGTCATAAAATATATTCATTTATGTGAGACAATAAATCTATGTGCAAGCAGACTGACACATCTTTCTTCTATGGGACAATTAGTGGATTCAAACCCACAATTTTTTGGTAGCAGCTGAGCGCTTTCTCTACATCATCATCAGAATTCATTTGATAGTAAGCAAGGTTGGGACTGAAAATTATTGTGTCACTTTTCAAAGTCCTGCATGTCTTCTAACCACCCTGTGAATAAAGAGTAGGAACAAGAATTGATTTACAAGATGTTGCGAAAGAGCTCTTCTAATAAAAACAAATCTCATTGTGTTCATTAATGTCAGTTTTCCTTGTGATTTTGAAAGTACATCATTATTATACACAATGCTCTAAAAAGGCAACATGATGCGGAGGATTTAGCAGGCTTCTTTTGGGATGTTTAAAAGCTAGATTGAATGTCCAATGGCAAGACTTGTGTTCTGATAAACTCTTCTTTATCTAAATGCCTCCCTTTCTTCTAATCTCCATTGACTACACCAACCCTGAGATCGGGGTGGGCCATCTCGTAGAAGATAAACCTTAGTGCCTGTTTTCCCCCCTCATAGAAGAAAACCTTTGAATGTGTAACTTGGCTCAAAGATACTGATCACACAATGTTGAGTTGCCAGGTATTCAAAAGTGGGCCATGGCAGCCTGTTCTGTAGTCTGGCTTCCCTGCTTCTATTTGTCTTTGGATTTTGCCGCTGTTATTGCTTGTTTTTGTTTTAATTATCAGCAAAGAAGACTTCTCTGGAGTTTAGTACACTTAGCCAGAAAGGTCCTGCAACACCTCTGCAGGAATTTATATGTGGCATGTCTGCTGAAGAAAAGCTAGGCAAAGTTGCGATAGTGCCCCAGATCCTATTACGGTTCTGATTTCATCCAGGCTCTTTGTTCTGGTAAAATAGTAGTATGTGTTAACACAATTTCTAGCCCAACATGACACAAAGCAGATTTTTGTTTCTGTGAAGTCAACTCAAGGAATACCCATGATAGCATCTAATGCCAAAATGACAAAAAAATAAAAATGAATTTTAAAAGTAAAGTTAAATTGACATTCTGAATCTTATCAAAATTCACTTCAGCATTCTGTCTTCCTTGAAGGTTTTTAATGCACCTCCTCTAACAAGAAGGGTTTTTTTTATTAATGTGTTAATTTAACATTTATGGCCATCAAAAAGAGATGAAATAAAGGAAAGATCTTTTCTTTCCATGTACCAAAGATCTTGAGGCTTAAAATGTTTTACTTCCGTGATAGATAAGATTATAAAATGAGGAAATGTTTTCTTTCCACACAGTTTACTCTTTTCTTCTGCATATTCCTCTCAATGCTATTGAGTCAATCATGACACATGATGACCAATGGGATTGCTCCTGTAGCTTTCCAAGACTGTAATTCTTTACAGCAGTCGGAAGGCTCCTCTTTCTCCCTCAGATTGGCTGGTGGTTTCCAACTGCTGACCTTCAGTTTAGCAGCCCAACACATAAACACTACACCACCAGGATTCCTATTTCTCCTTCTAGAGTACACTTCTCAGTCGTTTCCTGTCTTGTTTTCCATTTCTTCCTCTATCTGCCGTATTTAAACTTCTCAACCCTGAGACCTCTGACTAGCATGAAAAATGAATCTTAGCTGATGTCTGATAGTGCTCCAGAAATATGAATTCAACCCTACTTTTGGTAAGTGGAATGTGTATTAAAGAAAAATGTTTCCACTCACTTCCTCATATTGGCAGCCTGTAAGTGATTCATTTTCACTTCACCGGTGACCACTTACATTTAGTTGTCATTTTTCCAGCATCTTAAAACTCTTGGTCTTCTTGTCCCTTAACATTCAACCAACACTTACTGACAACCAAGCACACTACAGATGTTGATATACAAATAGATCAGAATATGTTGAGCCCCCGTGGCACACTGGTTACACCTTGAGCTGCAATGATCAGCAGTTTGAAACCGCCAGTCCTTCAAGGGAGAAAGATGGGCTTTCTATTCCCATAAAGCGATACAATCTCAGAAATCCTCCGGACAATTTTGCCCTGTCCCATGAGAATCTCTATGCGTCAGCATCGGCACAGTGTGAGTCTGCTTTTTTGGGGGAGGGGGGTGGTTATGAGGAGTCTTAGTTGGCACAAGCAACACACTCAGGAGCTGAGTGAAAGTTAAATATTCAAGTCTACCTGGGGACACTTTAGAAGAAAGGCCGGGAAATCTACATCTGAAAAACTAATCCCTAAGAAGCCTATGAAACCCAAACCAGATGGTGTTAGGCACCCAGTACCAATCATCTTAATCAGGACTGAAATGATAGGTCCTTGTAAAATGGGGGGAGACCTGGAACAGAACTCAAATCCCCACCACCACCAACACCACCAAAAAGAAAGAAAGAAAGTGACAGATTGGTTGGGATTAGATGTGTGCTTGAGACTCAATTTTACTGAGATACTCCCAAAAGAGTGAACTGAAGCAACCCCTGGGGTCACTTTGTAGCTAGTAGAAAATTGGCACACACACACAAATTTTGAGCATCAACCATAAATCCTATACTTTTTTAAAGTGTTATCTATAAAAGATCAAATAAGGAATTCTGGTGGTGTAATGATAAGCTGTTGGATTGCAAAGTGGAAGATCAACAGAGTAGCAGGACTTCAGGAGAGAGACAGGGCTTTCTACCTGTGGCAGTCCTGTACTCTGCTGCCAATTTGAGTAAAAGTGTAGGGGTGGAATCTAGCCTGTCAATCTGGAGATAGTCAATGGGACCTCTGTGTGGGCATGGCTTTCTCTGAGAATTCTGGGAAATCCCGAGATATTTTCCCTGTGGAGTTGAGAGACCAGAGTCTCAGTTCCTTGGAGACAAACTACTGACCAGATGAGATGACAGCATGCTCATCGATCCTGACTCCTAGGGACTGGAGGAGCAGGAGGAGCCACCTGGGCTTGCCCTGATGGAACCAAACGTCTGGGGCTGGAGGAGCCACGTGCCAGTGCCAGGACGCTTCTGCTCCTGCTAGATACTGCTGATGGGTCCTGAGTCTTGGAAACGAGGAGCCATGGGGAGACCCCAGCCAGCGCCAGGATGATTTTACTGCCGCTGGATACACAAGACTATGCACTCACTGGCCTGTGATCATCCTGGTGTCACTGCACATGCCTCCTGAGTCAAAAGCAGACTTTATAGACTGGTATCTGACATATGGGCTAATATCAGACGTATGGCCTTGGGCTGGATTGGGTTGGAATGCTTTGTCAATGCTCCATTTCTCTTGTATATAAACTTATATCCATATGTGTGTTTATGAATCTGTCTCTCTAGTCTAACACACTACTTCATAGGTGCAGTATCATTTTTTTCACTGTTTTGCCAGGTCTCCTGGAAGGACATATATACATCCATAGAAGACTGATGCAATGGTTTATGAAGGACAAGGGAGGTGGGAAAGTAAAGGAAATTTGGAGAGCAAACCATGCACACAGAAGGAGAGAGTATTAGAATTGATTGTGTTGATGTATATGCAATTCTTTTAAAAAGTGATTTAATGCTGATAATTGGACTCAAATAGAAAGTAACTGTTTAGAAAATAATGATGACAGCATATGTACAAGTGTACATAGTACAAATATGTACAACAAATGTACAAATACTTACATGATAGGTTGAACATGATAGTGGGACAAGAAGGAAGTAAAAGGAAATATAGGAAATAAGTAGGAGGCAAATGACATTCATGCAGGTCCAAATACAAGCATGTACATATGTAAACATATTTATATATAATGATAGAGAAATAGATCTATGTACATATGTTTTTAGGTAGTATTCAGGTAGCAGATGGACATTGGGCAGCTACTCAAATACCCCCTCAATGCAAGAATACTTTGCTCTAATAACCCAGCCTTCTGTGATACTCATTTCTTCAACATGATCACTGAAGACAAAATGAGTGGATAAGCAAATGTGGTGAAGAAAGCTGATGGTGCCCAGCTATTGAAAGAAATTGCATCTGGGGTTTTACAGGCCTTGAAGATAAACAAGCAACCATGTAGCTCAGAAGTAGCAAAGCCCACATGGAGGAAACATACCGACATGTGTGATCATGAGGTGGCAATGGTATCAGGTTGTGGCGGTCATGTACTTGATGTCAACTTCACGATTGGGATTTAGGGGTGGAGTCTAGCCTGTTAATTTGGAGATAGCCAACGAGGCCTCTGTGTGGGCATGGCTTTCTCCTGAGAATTCTGGGAAGTCTTGTGCTATTTTCCAATTGGAGTAGAGAAAAGAGTCTCAGTCTCTGAGATGACAAACTACTGACAAGATGAGATGACAGCATGCTGATCAATCCTGATTCCTGGAGACCAGAGGAGCCAGAGGAGAAGCCACATGGGTTTGCCCTGATGGGACCTGACTCTGGGGCTGGAGAAACCACAGAGAGACCCCTGACAGTGCCAAGATGCTTCTACTTCAGCTAGATACACAAGACTCTGCACCCACTGGCCTGTGATTGTCCTGGTGTCATTGCACATGCTTCATAAGTTGGAAGGAGAATTTATAGACTGGTATTGGGCATATGGGCTAATATCGGACTTGTGACCTTGGACTGGATAGGGTTGGGATTTTTTCTCAATGCTCTATTCCATTTGTATATAAACCTTTTCTTTATATCCATATGCATATCTATGAATTTTTTCTCTACTCTACCCAGACTAACTCACAGGTATCAGGCATCAAAGACCCAGGCCAACACATCATATTGATATGAATAAGGGGGAGAGAGGAGTGGAGACCCAAAGCCCATCTGTAGACAATTGGACAACCCCTCACAGAAGTGTCACAAGGAAGAGACAACCAGTCAGGATGCAATATAGCACCAACGAAATATACAACTTTCCTCTAGTTCTTTAAAGCTTTCCCATTCTCCCCAACAACCATGACTCCAATTCTACCTTAGAAATCCAGCTAGACCAGAGCAGTACACTGGTACAGATAAGAACTTGAAACACGGGGAATCCAGGACAGAGAAACACCGCAGGACCAAGCATGACAGTAACGATTGTAGAGGGGAAGAAGAAGCTGGAGGGAGAAAAAGGGAGCCAATCACAATGATCGACATATAACCCCTCCCCCCCCCAGAGATGAACAACAGAAAATTAAGTGAAGGGAGACAGATAGATATGAAAAAAAATAATCTATAAATTATCAAGAGTTCATGGGAGAGGGAGAGTGGGTGAGGGAGCACATGAGCTTATAGCAAGGACTCAAGCAGAAAGAAAATGTTTGGGAAATGATGTTGGTAGCATATGAACAACTGTCCTTGACACATTGTATACATGTATGGATTGTGATAAGTGCTGTAACAGCCCGCAATATGACTTAAAATGTTAAATTAAAATAAAATAAACGTTTGACTTGAAAAAGAGAGAGTTGTAATAACGCCAATTAAATTATCTTTCAATTAAGTGATTGATTAACTAATTAGAAATGATTAAACTATGTAAGTGTATGGTACATGAAGGTTATTATATCAAGAAAACTACTAACAGAGAAGAAATCAAATGACTTATGGTTGCTGTGGTGAAGGAGAAAGAGTACTTGCATTATGCATTGAGTTTATGTTAATGGTGGGGGAATAATCATTTTTTTAAAAAAGCAATCAAATTGAAACCATCTTTCTGAGCAGAAGAAAAATTACACAAAATAATATACAACTGAATAGCCATCTTAAAATATCTAATGCTGTTAGTAGTTTCATGCCTTCTCTGAAAATCAGATTAGATTTAATTAGTTGAGAGGTTTCCAAAGAGAAATCAGAGAATTAACAATTGTTTATCTTCCAGATAGGACAATCATTGAGTCACTGGCATTTATTGTGGACTAAAAGCTGTTGGACAAAGTTCCTTGTCCAACTCCCTTGTACCTTATGAAATCACTTTGCCCTGAGTGACACATTGCAGAACAATCTGGTACATCCCCATCAAAACACTCCTCTGTTAGCCAGGTAATAGTGGACAAGGAAACAAGGAACACAGATAGTGTCTCTTAGTCACTAACTAGAGAGCAATTTATAATTGACTTTGGTTCCAAGGGCAGCCTCTCCCCAAGCCCCATTCCTTTCTTCCTGGATTCTGAAGCATTCAGCATGGTGACCTTGGAATCTCTGGGTGTCATTGTGAGTCCCTGGACCCAGAAAGAAACACAAATTACGATGCTGGGAGACTCCTTAGGGAAAGCGGTCTTAGGCCAGATGGGATGAAGGATGAGGACAGCTGACCAGCTCTGTGGTGAGCCTTTTGTTCTAAAATAGGCATCCTTTCACTTTTCTATTTAAATTCCTCCACCTCATTTTATTATATCAATTCTACCAAGTCAAAGTTCACTTGATTCAATAAATGTATCCTTCTAAAAGTGAAAACACCTCTAGTAGGGTTATATTTATCAGTGCTTTTAGACAAGCATTGGAAAGCTTGCTAAGCAACAGTAGGCTGTTAAAACATACCCTGTATTTTGAAGGAGAAAAATAAGGTTTCCTGTTTCCTTAAAAATGTGGCGTCTCCCTTTGAGTCAGAATAGACTCGGTGGCTGTGTGATTTGCTTTGTTTGTTTTAAATAAGGATCCTTGGTGGCCTCATTGGGTAACCATCGGACTGCTAACCACAAAGTCAGCAGTTTGAATCCTGCTCACTGTGGTTTTGTGGCGGATCATTAGAAAGACGATATGTTGCCCACTCTGTTCAGCAATTGAAGATAGCTATGAAACTGAAGAAAGTACAATGACTCACCACCTGCACGAACAATCAGGTAGGAAGAAAATATGTGCGTATTTGAACGTCACCTGACAATGTGCCTATATGGTATTGTTTCCCAAGTGAGGCTCTTTTTTTTAAAGTGATTTCTCATGGTTACTGACAGAGGCAGTTCTTTGCCGGCTCACTGAGATCCCCTGGTGAAAGAACAGTGTTCTAAGCATTTCGCTAAGAGTGATGACCTGCACAAAGACCGAGGGGCAGGAAAGAGAGGTCTGCCGGACAAGGAGGAAATACTTGGTCTGGCCACAGGGTGTGGAGTGGGTGGGATCACTGCCCTGATAAGGAACCTGGATCTGAGGAGCAGATGCCAGTCAGATGAGGAGGGTTCAAGATTTTCCTATAATCGATTAGACAGGCCCCTTTAGTCAAAGGAGAGGTATGCTAATGCTGGAACTGGGCATGGCAGGTCCAGATTTGCATTTTCAGAAGATAATTCTGGCATCAGCATTTCTGACTGAAGCTTATTTGTCTTTTTAAAGAATTAGCTGGAAAGCTATTTTCAGGTGATGGAAGAGGATGAAGGTCAGGTTAGAGAGACCAGCGCAGGGTGTCTTGGGGGGCTGGGTCATTCTGACAGAGACATTCTAAAGGAGACCTGACAGAACCAGGCACAGGACGAGATGAAATGGAGGCGCAATGAGCTCGTGGCCAATCAGAAGAGGCCGAGGCGTCCACGGCAGCTCTCTGCTCCCCAGGATTTCTTCTGTCCACAGCCCATGAGCTAACAACACCTCTACATTTCAAAATGATTGAAATAAAATAAGACAGCAAAGCATTTTCTGACAGATCAGAATTCTATGAAAATCAGATCTTAGCATTTCCTCATGATGTTTTATTGTAGCACTGCCAGGCTCACGTGTTCACGTATCACCTGTGACAGCTTTCCCACTACTTAAGTGACAGCTGATACTGAGGACTACAGGGCCCACAAAGCCACAAACGGTTTCTCTGTGACCCTTGAAAAAACGTGGCAGGGAGCCACAGAAAGCCAGGAACTGAGCCCAAGGGAGGGAAACGCTGTGTCCAAGGGGCCAGTTAAGGCACCGAGGACTTGAAGCTATGTCAGTGGTTGTCACCTTCATGCTCTTGTATCATTGATAACCAAGCCTGCTAGCTTTCCGTCAATTCTGACGCATGGCGACCCTGGGTGTGTCCAGGGAGACCTGGGTTCCAATGGTTTCCATGGTTGAATGTCTCTTTAAGCAGATGAGTAGACCTTTCTTCCAAGATGTCTCTAACCGGGGTGGACTCTAACCTCCCACCTTGTGATGATCAGCTGAGGGCCAGAGCTGTTTGTACTGTCCAGGGATTTCTCTCTCCTCTAAACCTGACTGCCGAGTAGCAAATTATTTTACTCACATTGATCCCAGAGGATAATATAAAACTTCTCCCTTCGTTCCCCAAGATTACAAATGTCTGCAGGAGCAGATAGCCTCTTCTCACTCCCCCAAAGTGGTTGGTGGAAGTAGCCTTTCGGTTAGCAGCCCAACATGTCATCGCTATGTGAGCCAGGGTGGCACAGTGGTGACAAGTGAGGCTGCTAATCGCAAGGTCGGCAGTTCAAAACCACAGCCCCAACATGGAAGAAAGAGACACTCTACTCCTGCAGTTACAGTCTTGGAAACCAACAGACTTCTATCTATCTCCTATACATCGAGTCAGCATGAGTCGGGATTGCCTCGAAAGCAGGGAGTTTCAGGGTTAGTTTGTTTTAATGCTCACAGTACCACTAACACACGGATTCTTCTATTCAGACACTCACAAAGTCGGGAGGGGGGGGGAACAAAACAACCAAGTTATATATTTATGTTTTAAAATGGTTAAAATGAAACCAAGAAATATTTTGACAAGTGATTATAATTAAAATTGTGTGTGTGTGTGTGTGTGTGTGTGTGTACATTCCCTACTGGCAACCTCAGAACTCTCCCGATGGTCCCAGCACCAAATGTCAAGGACCCAGGATCTAGAACTCTGATTTAGCGGTTAGTATTGCAATTCAGCCATATTGGAGTTTAAAAGAAATTATTTGGAAGCCAATCCTGGGAACTTGGCAGTCTCCAAATTGCAGACACAGATGTGAAAATGAACATTTAAAAACTACATCTTTGTGAAGTACATTGTGGACCTTCCTATGCCTGCTTAAACTATTCTGGAGTTTTCGTTCATGTGGTTGAGCCTAAGTACATCTGATTGAGCAGTGTTAAGGCTCATTAAAAAAAGATGGCTAAGACCTGGAAGCCTGCCAATAAAGGTTTCCTGATTACTGTCCCCGGACTGCTTCAGATTGTGCATGCGAAGCTAGTGAATGAGGCAGACGGGATGTAACACTGCAGATTACTTCATTTTATGAATTGGAATTTTTATGACTGGCTTCAAATTATGTCTGGAGGAAAAGTTATTGGGATGGGATTCAAAATGGGGCAGATTAATTCTTGAGACAAACTAAAACATATTTAATGATAAAATTCATATACAACAGCTCTGCAAAAAAACATTTCTAGTTTCTCAGGCTTAAAAGTAACATATTAAATGTTTTATAGATTTTTTTTCATGCACTGTACAAACATTCATCAAGTCCTGATGAAGTGCCTGGCTTCATGTTGGAACAGTTCACAAGTGGATAAGGCATGGTCCCTTTCCTCAAATAATTTATTCTTAAAGAGAGGAACCATACAAAGTAAACAAATAAAAAAGGCAATCAAGAACTCAGATAAAATGAAAATATTATGTAGTTTTGTTAAGACAAAAAGGAGATTGTCAGTTCAAGATAAATATGTTAATATAAATAATACATTTAGAGTTTCTTAACAAAAAGACACTAAGCAAATACATATTATTCAAGATCAAACCAATTTCCATTTTCAATTCCACATGCAGTAGAAGAGAAAAGACTTAGGTAGCTCATTTTGGACATTGATCTTAAAAGTTATGAGGCTTGTTGTCATTCAGGATAAGTTACCATGTGCTATTGGTTGAGATTTTGACTTAAATCTATACCTTGGAAATCTATACCTTTGAGTTAAATCTATACCCTTGGAATTTCACACTATGCAATTTATGTACATAGAGTGGTCAATGTGTTTATTGAACTTTGGAATTAGTTGCATATATTTTCAATTAGCAATAGAATTTTCTTTCCTCTCATAAATCTGCCCTTTTTTATTGCATTTTTAATTTATTCATTTACTGATAATAGCAGTCAATAGAAATCACTCACTCAGCCTTTAGTAATAGTAGTCAAAACTGTCATTCTCTGTTTTTATTTTCACTTTGGAGCTTAAAAACTACATATATCTTAGTCCTTGCCTTCAAGGAAATCATAATCTCCACAGGCAGTCAATCAAATAAAGGATTGCATCACAGTAAGGCATCTGCCACGCGAGATGTCTGCTCAGGCATAGTGAGGGAGAACATTGCACCCAAAATTCAATGTGAAGGAAAATTGCCTTTGAATAAGTGATGTCTACACACACACACACACACACACAGACTATATCTATATATATGCACATATACACACACAAATATAATGATCAGAAGGAATTCAAAGGAGACAATCTGTGTAGGACACTGCAATTACATTTTGGGTTGATACTGTCCTCCATAGTTTTCTTTTTTTTGGGGGGGGGGGCATCACTGCTCTCCGGTGGTGGGAGTAGGAGGCCCAGGCCCACTGCTGGAATTAAGCCTCCGTCCCAATGGGCCGCAGTCCAGCGCACAACCACTATGCCACCAGGGCTCAGCCCCCTCCATAGTTTTCTATAAACCAGAGTGCTCACAATTTAAGCTGCAAGTTACTTACCATGGTGCAATCCCCTTCATCGTGCAATGTGCTGTGAAAGAGAGGTACATATTAAACAAAAAAAACTCAGTGCCATTGACTTGTACTGATCTACATGGACCCCCTGTGGACTTCTGAGGTGGTAGCTGCTGATGGGAGTAGAAATCAGTCCCTCTCCCTTGTACCTGCTGGTGGCTTCAATTTTCGGACCATGTGGATTGCAACCAACTTGTAACCACTACACTACCAGGCGTCCTTTGGTAGAGAGATATATAGATAGAGAGAAACATCTATTTTTAAAAGGACCACACGGTTGTAGAAATGGACATGTCCAACCCAAGTCCAGGCCAGTTCCACGCTCGTGGGTCAGATGTTAAGTTGGAGGCTTCTCCTGTCTCAAATAGCTGATGCATCCAAGAGCAGCAGTAAAGTCATATGCTGAAACTATCAGGTAAATCCACCAGACTGCAGAGGGAGAGGAATCTAAGCATGATAGTGATGGGTGGGGATTATTTTCAACTCAACACTCCTATGTAAAAGAAGAGCTGAAGCCCAACCTATCAATCTGGTCACAGACTGGTGACATCCCCCTGGGGTGAGGGTCCATTTATAAAAGAGAAAAACTAAGCAAAATCAAATTTTCTTTGGCCCTTTAGCTTCTGCTGGAGATGAACCTTGTGCCTGGTTCCTCGATTTCCTTTTGCATTACTTGCCAATCCTAGGAGCCATCAAGGAACTACATGTGCTAAACCCTATGATCAAGTCTAAGATCATTTACCTCTGCATCTGAAAACTGTGCCCTCATCACCTCTGCTTCCTTATCTTGTTTCCTTTTCCTCGGCTTCCATGAGTCAACAGAACTAGACTAGAATGACCTACTTCTAAAATTGTGTCTACCCTTTTTTTTTTTGGCAGGGTACAGAGTACTTTATTGAAGGTTTATGACAAGGTTAGGCTCTCTAAGCCCCTCTCCTTCCTTCAGGGGGTCCGGATGGAATATACTCAGTGAGTTGGGGAGTTGACTTGGGGACAAAGTCTCCCCAGCAGCTGAGGGTCTCTCTTCCTCTAGTGCTGATAGTCTGGGGGCAGAGGAGTGTCTTACTCCTTGGAGGCCATGTGGACCATAAGATCCACTGCTCGGTTGCTGTAGCCAAATTGGTTATCATACCAGGAAATGACCTTGACAAAATTGTCACTGAGGGCAATGCCAGCCCCAGCATCAAAGGTGGAAGAGTAGGAATCACTGTTGAATTCACAGGAGACAACCTGGTCCTCATGTAGGCCAGGATGCTCTTCAGGGGACCATCAGCCACCTGCTTCACCCTTCTTGATGTCATCATACTTGGAAGCTTTCTCCAAATGTCAGGTGAGATCCATGACAGACATAAGTTTCCCATTCAGTTCTGGGATAAACTTACCACAGCCTGGGCAGCACTGATAGATGTTGGGGGATGATGTTCTGGGCAGCCCCACGACCATCATGCCAGAGTTTCCCAAAAGTGTCGTCTACTGTCTTCTGGGTGGCAGTGATGGCATGCACTGTGGTCATGAGTTCTTCCACGATGCCAAAATTGTCATGGATGATCTTGGCCAGGGGGCTAAAGCAGTTAGTGGTGCAGGAGGCATTGCTGCCAATCTTGAGGGAGTTGTCATACGTCTTGTGGTTCATGCCCATCACGAACATGGGGGCATCAGCAGAAGGGGCTGAGATGATCACCCTTTTGGTACCGCCCTTCAAGTGAGCTCCAGTCTGCTCTAGGGTTGTGAAGACATGAGTGGGCTCCACAACAGACTCAGCACCAGACTTAACCTATTTGATGTTGGCGGGATCTTGCTCCTGGAAGAGGGAGATGGGCTTTCCATTGTGACAAGCTTCCCGTTCTCAGCCTTGATGGTACCATTGAACTGGCCATGGGTGGAATCATACTTGAACATGTAGACAATGTAGTTCAGATCAATGCCCATTGGTGGCAGCAATGTCCACTTTGGTAGAATATACAGCTACCATGGTGACCCGGCGCCCAATTTGGTCAAATCCATTCAAGCTGATTTTCACCATCGTGTCTCTGGGATGTGGCTGGGGTTGCACAGACACAGGAAGAGGCAGCTGCCTGTCGCATGAGGAGGAGCAGAGAGCCTGCCATTTCTTATTATAAATCTCTTTCCATATGCAAGCATATGCAAATGTCACTGGTTTGTCAACATGACACACCAGAAAAGCAGTTAAAATGGAGAGCCATGGATGACTGCTAGCATCAGCAGGCAATATGGTGAGCCATTGGCTTAAATCCAAAGAGCCAAAGATCAATAAGCCAAATGCAGAGGTTGCATAGTTCTGAGTCATGTCCTTTCAGTCAGAAGACCCTGGACAAATCTTGTAAGTTCTTCTAACATTGTATGTGCCCCAGTCATGTTCCTGTTTCCAATTCTGTAGTCCCACCTGTACCTGTGATGTATCGATCTGTCATCAATCATGAATTTGTGATGGTTACCTTGGTTCCATGCCTGATTAAATGAGCATCCTGGCTGTAAATTCTTGAGTGCTCTTATGACCTTGTGTTACTAATTCCCTCATTCAGATGATGTCTGTGTCTTTGTGTTGTCCTTGTATCTTTTATGATTTAATAAGTGTTTCCCAAAAGTCAAGTGGCCAGATTTTAAGTGGGACACCATTGACCAGGGGGCAGGGGTGATTGATTAAAAATTTGGTCTAAATGGAGCAACAAAATTTTTCATAGAACGCAAAAATAATATTATATTTATTTTAATTTTAAAATGCCACAGGATGTTGTTAAATTGCTAAAAAGTGGGACATCTGGTCACTTTACCCAAAAGTGAAGTTTGATATTGGAGTCTCTTAGGGACTCTAGAATATAGGTCACATCACGGAATTATAGAAACTTAGCAGCCAAACCACTGAGAATGCTGGCCCAGTCAAGTTGACACAAACCCAAATCTGACACTAAATCTTTATGAGAACAGGAAGATTTTCTTTACTGTCTTTCTCTACCCACCAGACTTTCTCTACTGGTGCAGCTGGTGGGTTTGAACCACTTATCTTTGGTTAGTGGTATAATGCTTAACCAACTATGTCAGGAAGATCCTTTTATTCCCCAGTTGCTTTCACACATTCGATGCTCAATAAAAGCTCATCAAAATGATGTGCTGCTCAAGTACATAATGTCATGCAGTGCAAAGTGATATGTTATCATAATTCCAGAAAGACTACTCACCCATTGAAGTCCAAACTCGCTCCATCTCATTAATTCCAACTCATAGAGACCCTGTGGGATGGAGTAGAACTTCCACTCTGGGTTTCCAAGATTATAACTCTTTACAGAAAAAAAGGGAATGGGATCTCATCTTTCTCCAGAAAAGCTCCAGCTGGATTCAGTTTGTTGGCTTTCAGGTTGGGAGATTAAGGAGTAACCCACTCCCCCATCAAGGCTCCCTACTTACCTATCAAGAGGGGAAAGTTACCTTAAAATCGAGTCACTGCATTCACTCAATAAAATCTTTAATTTCTAGTTCATACATTGCAATCTACCATAACTATTTGTTATGGTCAGGCCCACTGGAACACCCAGCAGACATAGTTCATGTAAAAATCATTGATGCAAAGAAAAAGCTATCATTTTGCAGTTGCAATGGTCAATTCCAAATCCAGTTCACGTGACCCCAGAAATGCAGAGTAGAGCTATGTTCTAGAGCAGTGGTTCTCAGCCTTCCTAATGCCACAACCCTTTTAAGACACATCCTCATGTTGTGGTGACCCCCAACCATAAAATTATTTTTGTTGATACTTCATAACTATTATTTTGCTACTGTTATGAATCATAGTGTAAATGTCTGATATGCAGGATGTATTTTCATTTATCATATTGAACAGAATTAAAGCATAGTGTTTACGTGCAAAAATAATACGTAATTATTTATTGTGAAATATTTATTTCTAATTACAAATAAATGAAATTTTGTCTTGAATTATGCTATTGCATGGATAACAGTCATAATATAACAACAGTAAACTACATTGCTACATTTTGTGACAGTCTGCATAAAAAAAAACAACTTCAGTGGGAAGGATGAGAAAGCTTCTTTCTCACCAGATCAGAAATTCTCAGGGAAGTCTTTGCAAGCTCACAACAAGATCAACTTCCACAACAAGTCTACTGTTGTATTTACACTCTATAACCAAAAAGGTGGAAGGCCCTTTTTTTCAAAGATGTGTTATTGAAAATGGAAGAAGAAGGCACAACACAGTCTCAGACAGAACAGGATATGACTAAAAACACTTGATCCAGAATTTTGTATCTGACATTGTGGAGAAATCAGTTCTCACTGCATCACTGTTAATAATTTCAATCAACTCTTCTTGTGCTGTCTCAGGAACATCTTCAACTTTGACTGTGAATGGGCATCTGATAGGTGCAAATGGGGTGACAGATAGAGTTAGATAGAACCATGAAATTTCATCTGCGAGCATGTACAAGTGTTACTTCACAGAAATTAGCATTGTGACCCTTTTGTCTGGTTCAATGTCATGTTCCTCAAAGAAAGCAGATAAGGTAGGCAACATGGAAACTATTTTCATCCCTTTTTGTTCAACCAAAGCTCAAGTTTCATTTGGAATGGTTGGATCTTTTCAGAAAAACTGGGGCATGTTGCATTTGATCCTTACAATGATAAATTTAACTTATTCAAGATGGCAAAGATGTCCACCAAGTGAGCTATTTGCTGCAGTTCATTTTTATTACTGAAAAGTACTTCAAACTGCGGTCTTGCTTTCTGATTCAAAAATGTTTTGAGTTCATCATGAAGCTCAAAATCACAGTTTAAAACTCTTCCTCTCGACAACCATCTCACTTCAGTGTGAAAGAGCAGAGCATTATTCAACGCATCCAATTCATTGCACAGTTACAAAAACAGGCGACTGTTTAAATTGCTCAATTTACAAAATTGACATAACGTATGACACTTTTCATTACTTCTTTTAATTCTTGTGGCAGCATCTTCATTGTTAATATTTACCAACGAATCATACAGTGAATTCCAATGACTTTTGGTGACTCATTCAGCACCAAACGTTGAAATCCAGATCAACATCCTAGCATAGCTGGAGCACCATCTGGGCAAACACCACAAATCTTTTCCCAAGAGATCTTATGCTCTTTCAGAAATGAATCAACTGTGTCAAATATATCACATGCAGTAGTTGTCATTTCAAGAGGTTTGAAAAAAAACTCATCTTTAAAGTCACCATCATTGATATACCTCACATAAACCAGTAACTATGAACAGTTTGCAATGTCTGTGGAGTCTACAAACTGGATGCTAAATATTGGAAGTGGAACAGATTTAATCTCCTGGATTACCTGATCAAGAAAATCAGCAGACATGCAATTTATTCTTCTGTGGACAGTATCATCATATAAGGAAACTTCACTCAATTTTTATGACAAATTCATCTCTGGGCATAACTCAATGTCTTTGACCACTGACAACAGTAAATCCTCAGCAATGGTGAGGTTTCATGTCTCTGGCAATTCTCAGTGCCATCAAATACAAAGCTTCAACAGCTGCCACATTTCATTTGTGGTATTTGCCACCAGTGTCGAGTCTGGCTTTCTTGAATCCGTTGGCTTTACTTTCAAAATAGTTCATATCTTTGCTGACAAAGCTCGGATTCTTGTATCAAAAGGGCATTTTAGTTTGTTCAGCTGCATAGATTCAGCAGATAGAACTTCACAACAAATAACACATTGCAATTTCTCCATCCTGCTGTAATTATTGAGGTACAATCATACTATAAAAAATTCTCACTACATTTTGTCTTTTCTTAAATCATTTTATCGGGGGCTCATGCAACTCTTTGCACAATCCATCCATCCACCCACTGTATGTCAAGTACATTTGTACATTTGCTGCCCATATTCTCAAAACATTTGCTTTCTACTTAAGCCCTTCATATCAGTTCTTCATTTTCCCCTCCCTCCCCACTCCTCCCACCTCATATATTACCAATCCTTTTTTCCTAGTCTGCCTTAGTCGAGAAATGTTTTTGAAATCTGTTCACTGGGTGAGAACCTGCTGGTATTGGAAATAGTTTCCTGCAGCGCAGAAACTGTGATAATAAAACCAATTGGTAGATGCACAGTGATGGCTTAGAATCCTAAGGGTGTTGTAAAGATTGTGTTAGTAGGAGGATGTTTCGAGAATGATGACGGCAACCCATGTACAGATGTGGTCTACATGCAGTAGACGTATGCCTTGATTTTGATAAGAGTTGCATGAGCCCCAATAAAGTTATTTTTTAAAAATAAAGATACAAAGATGTGCAAGGGTGTGGGGCGCTTGGAGGGACAAGATGTTCACTACACCTGTCTGTCCTGTCTGAATTCTCTCTTGTAAGAAGGGCAAGAAGTGATAAAGGAGAGTGCCTTACTAATAACATTCATTTACCAATTTGCTTGCTTCCTTATTTTGTTTTATTTTTAACTAAATGAGTAGTTTGGATTTGATGGTTCTAAAATTTCCAGCTTTGCAGTGATCTTCTGTTGTAACCGGCCATGCCCCAATCCTTTTTCTTTCTGTAACAAGATTGTTATTTTTCCTTGGTGGCCTACCCATTCACACCCACTCCCAGTAAGGATGTCCGATGAGCAATAACTAGTACATACCGTGTAGCTTCTGCCAACTTATATAATGATTGAATTACTTTTTCTAAAGTCAAAGTAACAAAAATAATAAAAAGTTCCCATATATTCTTACACAATGAAGCATTTCATACTTCTTTTTCTTTTTTAATATGGTTGTTGTTTTAGAGATATTTTCACAATAAAGCTATACAATAAATATAGTGTAGGAAATGGTCAGCACCTGCCAGAACCTGTTTTGTAACTGATGTTCAGCTTAGGTTAAACTGCTATTTTGCTTAACTTGTAATAGCATAATTTGTTATAATATTCAATAGAGTCCATGTAAAGTTTCATGCCAAAAGCAAAGAATGCTGTCTAAGTCCCTTTTCAATTTTAAATTAAATAGAACATGATCCAACCATTGTTCTCTGAATATCCACAAGAAGCTCATTATTCCACT
The DNA here is from genome assembly GCA_004026705.1 of Nesogale talazaci. Taxonomy (NCBI): domain Eukaryota; kingdom Metazoa; phylum Chordata; class Mammalia; order Afrosoricida; family Tenrecidae; genus Nesogale; species Nesogale talazaci. Next base: position 41,188 of record PVJH01006895.1, read on the forward strand.
AAGTTCAAAGATGAGAAAATGCATAAAATGAGAGGTTTCTAATGTAATTTTTTAAAGAACAGATGAAAATACAGACATTAAAACTTAGCGGCTAGTTAAAGTATCACAGAGGAGCATTAAGTCATTGTTTTTCAGCATGGAGCCCACCCAACACAGAACTCAAGGAAGCCCACATGATGTTACTAAAATTAACACAGGGCTCTCCAACTTCTGTCCATTTCCTGCACATGACACTCACGGGATTGACAGCAGGGCATGGAAAGTGCAACGAATGCCAGTTTCAAGAATAAATATTTAATATCTAGCCATAGACTTGGAGACATAACTTTCTATCTTTTATTATTCATAAATGAGCTTAGTAATTTGAAAAAATGAAAGAAGTAGTATGAGATCTACAAAAAAATGTTTATTAGCACTTCAGACTTTACAAAGAGCAAACAAAACAAAAATTGTCTTCCTCTGCTCTGCTAGTGCATGTGATAAACCTCACTGACCGTGTCTGTCATAACATTGCCAAGCACCTCCTTTCCGCAGCAGGAATAGGAGTTAGTGAAAGGGGAATCAATTGCCCCACCTGATTCTTCTGTGTACAGTTTTACCAGCATCTTGGGGGTTCCCTTCCCAGTAAGCACAGTTGAAAAGTCACTGGATGGTGCAAGCAGTCAGTGCAATCAGTCACTTCACCAAGAGGGGTGCTTCCAGCTCACCCGGGGGTGTTTTGGAAGAAAGTTTTACCATTTTCCTTCAGAAAACTGTGCCATTTGACATAGGTCCCCACTGATACACATGCAGTCACCATGAGTTGGAGTTGAAGCTCTGTGGCAAGTGGGTTGCTTTTAGGTTCTCATCCTTCTTACTTCTGATCTCAGAAGGTAGAAGTACGGAATTCTTAAATTCAACTGACTATGACTCAACAATTGTCTACTGAATATTCAGAGGGCACTCATCAATCCATGAGATTAAAAATATGCCTAAATATGATCCCTGCCCTCTAGGAGCAGGAAACTCTGTTCAGAGTTGAGGCTGACATGGCTTCGGTGAACTCCGAGGGCATAACAAGTGATGCTTTTAGGGCTGATGGTGTTGGGGATGGGGCTATTCCTTAGCAAGCCAACGTCTTGACAACATTATTCTTGTCTGTAATGCTCATGAGAATAACAGAGAAATATTTTTTGTATAAATCAAGATAACATTCTACAAAGTAGAAAGGTGCAAAATGTCATAGCTCTTGGTGGTCCCTTTTTCCCAAGACAAAGGTGGACAACAAAGGACAGAAATACCGTATCTGTTGGTATGCATGCACAGCTGGAGGATTCTCCTATCAAGGAGCAGTGATCTTCAGGATCTTTTAAATCTGAAGCAACTTTAAATGAAAGCAACACCTCAATGATCATTCCAAAAATTTGCCACAAATTATCACGAACTAGTAATAAGCTGAGAAAAAGCTCTGAATATGAAGTGTATATAAAGTAGAATTCAGAGAAGACTTTTTTTTTTCCTGTTGGGAGCTAGGGTAGTCACATTTTGCACTGTTGTCATCTGCTTTCTGAAAACTGCTGACAGTGACTGCATTCATAGAAGCTTTAAAAAATCCATTTGGGGGGCTGAGCCCCGGTGGCGTAGTGGTTGTGCGCGGGACTGCGGCCCACTGGGTCGGAGGTTCAATTCCAGCTCCACAGGGGCAAAGGCTGGGCCTCCTACTCCCACCACCCGGGCAGTGATGCCCTAAAAAAAAATAAAAAAATAAAAAAAAATCCATTTGATATAGTATACATATAGTATTCATTATCAGTTATTATCACAAAATAATAGACTTTAATTAATCAATTTCATTCCTGTTTACATAAGAGTCATTTTAGCTTCAATAGAAAGTGCTACATAGCTTTGTTGTTCTTGATGGAGGCAGATGGTAGTTGACAGTCGTGCAAACTGCCCAACTGGTTTCCTATGTGGGACATTGGACAATGTTTCCACAAGGAAAGGTTTGTGAAGTTTTATTATATTTATAAAGATGGCACACCGCGCTGAACCTCGGTGGCGTAATGGGTGAGTGCGGGACTGCTGCCCACTGGCTTGGCAGTTCAAATCCAGCAGCAGCAAGGCTGGGTAGCTCCCACGACCACCAGAGGGCAGTGAGGCCAAAAAAAAAAAGATGACACACTGGAAAACTAAGTAATAATTAGGTTAACAGAATTAAATATTTTCCTAAAAACAGCTCAAACTCATATGACCTAGAACGTGAGCTTTAAGGATTTGATAAAGCAGGAGAAGTGGTAAAAATAACTCTGTTTTGTTTTTAGGATAAAATGTTTCCTCTTCTTCCATTCAATTTCCGTGCTGTGGCTCTTCACATACACACTAGAAATAATATGCTACAAGACAACACATTGCTACTGTCATGTCATTGTGAAGTTGCTACTGAGCAATTTGAAGTCAGGTCTGAGCAGTCATTAGCTACTCCTCATAAGGAAGAGGAGGCCATCTACTCCCACAGAGATTTACAAGTGGAAGCCCTATGTAGCAGTTCTTCTGAATCCTGTAGCATCTCTATGAGTCAGAATTGGCTCAGTGGCAGTGATGTATTATGGGGGTAGAATAGCTAGGGTTTTTTTTTTAATTAACAATAAGAGAAACCAGAGCATAACAAATATTGGTGAGGTTGTGGGGGATTGGCGCCTTTATCTTTGCTGGCTGGAACTCAAAATGGTGCCGTCATTGTGGAAATGAGTTGACTGCTTCCCAAAAAAACTAAAATCATAATTCCCATATGACTCAGTAATTCTACTTCTAGGTATATATCTAGAAAATTTGAAGGCAGAGACTCAAAAATAGAATATGTACCCCAATGTCCACGGAAACATTCTTTATAATAGCCAGAAGGTACAAACAACCTAAATGCCCAGTAACAGCTTAATGAGTAAGTAACATGTGATACATACCTAGATCCAGTGGGAAAGACGAAGTCTTGATTCATGCTACGGAATGGGCGGAGCTTGAAGATTTGCTGAGAGAAACAAACCAATCACAAAAGGACACATATTTATGATCTCATTAATAAATTAAAAGAGTGTGTTAGTCCAGAGAGACTAAAGAAACAAATTCATAAACATACACACATACATATAAGGGAGAGGTTTATATATAAAAAGAATGGAACATTGAGAAAGCATCCCAACCTAGTCCAGTCCAAATCCGATATTAGCCCATATGTCTGATACCAATCCATAAGTCCTCTTCAGACTCAGGAAGCACATGCAATGACACCAAGTAAATCACAAGCCAATGGGTGCAGTCATGTATCCAATGGTGGTGGAAGCATCTCAGCGTTGGCAGGGGTCACATTGTGGCTTCTCAAGCATCTCAGCACTGGAAGGGGTTTCTACATGGCTTCTCCGGCTTCAGTAGTCTGGTTCCTTCAGGATAAGCCCATGTGGCTTCTCCTCCTGGATGTCTCACAGGGAGCCAGCTGTGCATCTTGTCAGTAGAACGATTCCAAGGAACTGAGTCCTAAGTCTCTCACATCCAATGGAGAAATATGGTTGGATTTCCCAGAATTCTCAGGAGAAAGCCATCCCACACAGAGGTCTCATTGGCTATATCCAGATTGACAGGCTAGACTCCACCCCTACACTCCCAATACTGAAATTGACATGATTACATGACTGCCACAAAAAGGAAAGAAGATATATAAATAGAGAGTTTATTAGTGGTTATTAAAGGAGGGGAGGAAGTAGAAAAGGAGGTGAACATTGATTGAAAATGGCACTGATGAAGGGGAAGGTTGCATCACCAATTTGTCATCGTTGTCAATGAGTTTGCTGTACAGCTGTAGCACCTTAAATGAAAAATGTAGATTAGAGATATACTGAAATCACCAGTCTTAACAAGAAAAAAAGAGATTCTCTGTTGACGCTGCTTATGTACACTCAAATACCTCATGGGATTTGGTTCCTTAGTTTGGATGTTTAGAGTCATGACTTCATGGGACATTCCAGTCAATGGGTCAACAATGTGTTTAGTGCTTCTATTATTCCTCCTAATAAGTTGCATAGTATCTGGGGATTTAGGAGCTTGCAAGTGGCCTTCCAAGGCACACTAATTGGACTCCATTCACCTGTAATAACAGGGAGAGGAGATTCAGGAATAGGAGGAGGGTGTGAAATGTGTGCTAATTGCTTCTGTGACTAATTGCCTTCTTTGCCATAAGGCCAAAACTGGATGGTGCCCAGTTACCATTACTGAGACGCCTGGGTTAATGAAGGAAGAATAGCTTAAACAAGTGAGAATGGTTGCCCAGCTCAAAGAATGTAGTCAGGGCTGAAGCCTGGAAGCCTGGTGGTTGTGTGCGGGACTGAATGCGGCCCACAGGGTTGGCGGTTCAAATACTTCAGCAGCTCTCCGGGAGCAAGGCTGGGCTTCCTACTCCCACCAGGGCAGAGAAGCCACAAACTACAACAGCAACAACAAAAAGAATGTAGTCAGTTATACATATAAACTATTGAACTGATGTGTTTTATTGTGCATATTCTCAACAACAAAATAAATAAAATGTATAAAAGCTAAGAGCCATCAAGTCAATTCTGACTTAGAGTGACCCCAAGGGACAAAGCCGAACTGGGGGATTCTGACATTCTTTTAACTCTTTACAGCAATAGAAAGCTTCATTCATCATCTTTATTCCATGGAGAAGCTGGTGGTTTCAAACAGCTGATTTAATGGTTAACAGGCCAATGTATAACCCACTAGACCTTCCAGGCTCCTGAATACAAAATATGGAGGGGGGAAGAACTTACTGGTTCAAACATCCTTTGTCTTTCAAGTAAAGAAACAAGGAAGAGACGTCACACAGAGCATTACAGTGCTGGGAAGTTATGAATAAAGATGAGGGCAGTATTTTTTAAGTTCCAGTCCGGAGTTCTTTGCACCACACCAGTAGTTATCACAAGAGACTCCCAGACTCTCAGCATCAGCAGCATCAACAGACTTGCCGTATCCATGGGGTCCTGCAGGGTAAGTTTTCTAGTGGGCTTCTGGGTTTGCACCCAACTGATCTAAATTTTAGGGACCCTGTGCTGGAGCCTCGATCCACATGATCAGCAGTTTGAAACCACTAGCCACTCCTCAGGAGAAAGCCTGGTCTTTCTACTCCCATACACAGTTACGAGCTCAGGACCCCTCAGGGAGTGGCCGTGAATCAGCGTTGACTCTGTCCCTGGCAGTGAGATTGGTTTTGGAGACTCTAAATGTTGCCTGTTGGAATCCACTGGCAGCACTGAGAGGCAAACTTGGCCATCCGCTTCTTTATCAAGATTACAGTTCTCCTCTGATGCATGGGGTCACCAAGAGGGTGTTTGTGTTTGCGCACTGAGTTCTGGTATGATCCAAATGAAAGTCCAGGTTGTTCTGCTTTGTCAGGCCCCAGGCAGGGATCAAGGTTAGGCCTGTGCAGTAAAGTACCAAGCACCAGCATTTGCCAGTGAAGTGCAGATTCACTCTGATGGGCAAGATGAGCTTTTGGTAAAGGTGACTCATCGCAGAGGAAAAATCAAGGTTCTTGACTTGGATGGCAACTAGAATTCTCAAAAAATGACCTGGTCTGTTGAGTCACACACTTGGATGTTATCCAAATTCCTTTGGTAAAATTTCAACTCCACATATTTGACAACTTTAAGGACGTATTTATAATTTAATAATAAAAACCAGAATGTTTTTTGTTGCTTCTTGTGTTAAAACATACTTACTTGGAAAATGACAGACTTCTTGAGATTCTGTTTATGTCATGTTTGCATAATTAGGAGGGAAGACAAAACAAATTGTGTCTCTTTAAATGAAAGTTGAATTTGCCTATTTTGCATCATCTTTGTTCGATTCTTTTGTCTTGAAAAACACATGTTCATTTCCATGTGACTTAAAAGCAAATTTTTGCTCCTTAAATGTGTCACATTATATGGAGCAAGGATATTGAATAGCCACAATATGAGAGGAAATGCACGGTGTACCTTTAATCTAGGACTGATTCTAACACAGAAAATGTACAGTGGACAATTCTTATTCATGCTTGAAAGACTCATGTGAAACCCAGCAATATTAACAACATATCCCTGAAGATCAACACCTGCAACAAATACTGTTGCCATTGTTTGAATATGATTCATACAAGATCTTATAAATGTCTCCTGAAAGGTAGACACTACTACATCTCATTATTATATCCATTTAGCCTTTTCTACTTAAGCATACAGACTTATATTACTGCCTAATACCTTATCAACTTTTATCAGCTACTTACTAGGTAAAGATCAGCTACCTCAGGTAGTTTCAGCCTCTGAAATCATAATACTCGTGATAATGATCAGGAACATGTATTTGTCAATTTGTCAAGGCAATTTTCTATTGAAGACTCCTAACCAGAGCCCTTCTAGCAGTCCGTGTAGACACAGATACAGTAAGATAGCTATTAGATGACACTATCAATAAAATGAAGATCTATTAGTATAAAGTTTATTACCTAAGAGTTTTCCGTTTGAACTTTGTATCTTACCTCTGCAAAGTGTACCTTAACTGTACTGCGCAAATAATAATTAGAAACCAAGATTTTAAGTTTTCAAGTATGTAGAAAAGGATATTACGTATTTACTATGGCCGCTAGGCGGAAAATAACAATATGGTTATCAAAACATTGACAGAAACCAGAAAAGCAAAATGCTTCAGTCATAACAACAAAGTGAGATCGTCCTTGAAACATTTTGGTCTTTCCAGCCCATAGAGTCTTTTAAGTTTGCTAATTAACTCCAGGTTTATCAAATATTCCATGGAAAGTACAGGATGTTGAAAAGTGTATCAAATGTATCCTTTACTGATACAAAAAGCTACTAGTATTATTTTCTACCCTAAAGTGTAATGGTAAGGGGAAATTAAAAGAGGGATAAAAGCTATTTGCTTAAGAAATTAAGTGTCATTTTCAGAATGAGCCCAGTTCACCCAGATAAATAAGAAAGTTTAATTGTGTCAAGGAAATGAAAATGTTGAAACTATCTAATTCTCTAATGCATCATAGTGACCATTTTACAACTTCACCTCTCTCCTCTAGTGAATATCCAGTATGCGAGGCCATGCTCTCAGTTCATGAGGTCGTCACTTGTTGACTAGCCATTGAAATTCATTCATATCACAACCAAACTCAAGGCAACCTCCCCACCAGTCCCTTAGAGTCAAGTTCAGTAGCTGCAAGCAGACAAGGGGGAAGAGGGAAGGGTCATGGGAGTGAATTTTTTTTTAGATATCTATTCTGGAGTCAAAACCCATCTCATTTTTGAGATGATCTTTGTTCAGAATACTTTACACATCGAGTAGTCACTGGCCAAAGCAAAGTAGGAGATGAGAGAGCAGAGTCGGGAGTGTCATAACTAATGGGTGTGATGCGCTTGCTCATTATGAAGGGTCCATAGTCCTTTAGCTCATACAATAACCACCCTAGTGATATGAGTGAGGCAGGTGTGCTGAGTCCCACACAGCTGTTTCAGCGCAATTCTAATTATGTTATTAATTTGGTATTTAGTGAACATCTTTTCTAGACTATAAGATCCATAAGGGCACTAATGAAATATATTTTGTTCAGTGGTGCATTCCCTGATGCTGACAGTGCCTTATACCTAATTGCTACATTATAAATATTTATGATATAAACATTTAGTAGCTGTACAGCAAAGGCTCCTGGATGGCATATGTGGTTTGTTCTTAACTGGTAACTGAGAGATTGGCAGTTCAGAATGACCAGAAACAAAGTAAGAAAAGGCCTGATTTTACCTGAGTATAATCATACTTATACATAGGTCTGACAGCGAGTATTTGTATATGTGTATTTACCGTTGCTAAAAATAGAGCCATAAACATGGCAGAGCATACAGGGAACAAATTTCTTAGATGTAGCCACAGACCTTGATGAAATGAATGGCTGAGCCTCAGAAATCAGGACCACAGCTATGGACGATACCAAGATCAATTGTTATAGTCAGCTAAGACAATGTTCTACCTCCTATTTGGTGAGGAACAACTGAGATCTTATACATTTTTGAGAGGTCACTTAATTCACAACTATTGGATTCTCCCTGTGTGGAGGAAAGAAAAGTGGTGACAATTGAAGATACATGGATTGGACTAATGACAATGGAAGCATCAGTCTCTTCAAGCCTGAGATAGGAAGAAGTGGATGATGTCCAGCTCCGACTGCTCACAGCTTCTAAATGAGTCATATTAGAAAACCCTAAATGGAATGGTAAAAATGTGGGGAAAAAAAACACATTATCAAAAAAAAAAAACCCACATTATTAGGGGGAACCAATTTGGGGGAATCTACATATAACCTCCTCTATGGGGCATGGGCAACAGGGAAGTGAGTGAAGGGACACATTGGACATTGTATGAAAAAGTAATAATAATTTGTAAATTATGAAGGGTTTGTGGGGGGAAGGGAAATATGGGAAGCTGGTACTGGGGGTCTAAGTGGAAAGAGAATGTTTTGAGATTGATGATGGCAGCAAGTGTGCAAATGTGGCCTGCATGCAATTGATGTATGTATGGATCAGGAGGGGAGGTGTATGAGTCCCCAATAAAATGATTCATAAAAAAGGGGACCGGGGGAGAGAGGAGCTTATACCAAGGGGTCAAGTAGGAAATATTTGGAAATGAATATGGCAGCCTGTGTACAAATATGCTTGATACAAATGTTGTATTGAATGTTATAAGAGTTGTAAGAGCCCCAAATAAAATTATTTTTTTAAAAAACACAGGATCAAATAAGAGACGAGGCTTACTAGACTATGGCCCCAACTAACTCTTCACATCTTGAACTGAACTCATCCCTGTGCAAGAATAATCAACCATTTAAGGTCAGGAGGATAAAAAAAAGACATCTACCCAAGCACAAATTTAAGAGGATTAAGGAAGTAGGAGGAAGGGAAACAGGAGAACAGAAGAAGGAAGTTGGCTAAATGATGCTACATCGAGGTGGTTGCAGTGGCTGAGTTGAAGCAAAATGTGTATGGATTGCTGAATGTAAAATTGACGATCTGCTCTATAAACCTTCACACAGTTCATAATAAAGAAAAAAAATTCCTATTCTATCACATTGTCATAGCATGATTTCCAAACTCCTAATTTCTAATAATGTACTTTAGCAGGCAGATGACTCTGCTCATGGGCAGCAAATGGCAACTATCATAGTATGATTCTTCATTCTTCTTGCCTGCCACTCCTCCTCAGTATTTCTTCAGGCATTCTGAAAAATGAGCAAGCCACCAGTGAAGGATTCCTAAGAAACCCCCGTGTGGTTCTATTATCTCTGGGAGACATGGAAAGTGAGAGGGAGCACATTTTTGTAGGGAACTTACTCAGGGCCAAACACAGGCCGGAACACTTTGCACATGCTCTCTGCCATCCCCCGGGACAGCTCACTGCTGTGGCATCTGTTTTACATGGGAGGAATTTGAGAATCAAAGAGGTTAACTAAGCTAGCAGGAATCCTGCTCATAAAAGGGGGCAGAACTAAAAACATTATTCGTGAAATACTTCTCAACAAGTTAGTTAACCACTTACGCTTATTAATGGTAAATATTTTAAAAGCGAAGTCACCTACATCATCCTATTTTGTTTTTGTTTTTGCAATTTTGTTTCTCTTTAAGCCACTCATCAGATTTGTGGGACAAGAAATCTGGAAGGATTTCTGTTGCCTTTGTTTTTGAAAGAAACATACTATAGATATTTGCACAGCCCATCTCAGGAAAGGAAATCAACAAAAATGTGGTCCATATATGTAGGTCTCCATCCCTATTCCACCCTATTTTGAAGCAGTTGGTAGAATACGGGCTTGTGTTAGTTATTGGGAAGATTAACAATAATGCATGTTAAATATAATATCTAGTGTAAAACACAAATGTTCAATGCTCTTATTATTATTAATCCCCAGGAATCTTAGATGTTATGTAGTACTGTGGATATCATTTCTTCTTGACAGACTTCTTCTGAAAAGATTAATTTATTTTGCATTATACTTGACAAACAAGCATCGCCTTCCAGTTGTCCTTTACAAAGCATTTACTTAGAGGAATCTCAGACTTCAAATTCAAGTCTAGCGTCTGATACCGGCAGGCGGGGGAGGACAGGTAAGCAGATACAGAAAGAAGCTGACAATCTTGCCCAGCCAAGTATGAGCTGGAGCGCTTGTCTCCTGTCTCCAACGTTCTCTCTTATTTCACTGCAAAGAAATGATGCCTAAGGATGTTCTTTCTCATCCACGTCATACCTCCTTCTTCGTCCCACGCCTGGCGTTCCCAAGGCCAAGGAGCGCCCCCTGAAAAGGACCGCCACGCTGCTTGACAGCGGAGAGCAGTGATCTTGCCACAGAGAGATGGTTCCTGTTAGACTTTTGCGCCTGCATCCCAGTTCCGAGGAGAGTAGGCAGTGAAGTGCAAGAAAAGTGCTCCGTATCAGTGACTCACAGCCAGACAGGAAATCTCCAGCCGGCCCGCCCTTCCTTCCTACCCTTCCTACGAGCTGAGCTGTACAACCACAGACCTGAGCCGTGGTGAGAAAGGCTCTGACACGCTAGAGTAGAGAAGGCTCTCTAAGTGGCTTCTGACATCCTTCCCCTGCTGCTCTCTATCACCATCGAGGGTTCTTTTTACAGTGGGATTTCTCTTTTCCTTTTACCCGGTGTCTCCCCCACACACTCTGGCCTTTGTGTTGCTTTTCAACATAGAAATAGTGGGTTGAGCACAATTCACACACATGTAAAAAGGCACACAAGAAATTAAATCAATGGTCATGATCCATTAATGCCTCCTCAATCACCAAAGCACAGACTGTTTCTCTACATCAATGGTAAGCATATAGACAGTAGAAATTTGATGCTATTGTAATTTGGGGGGGGGGCATCACTGCCCTCTGGTGGTGGGATTAAGAGGCCCAGCCTTTGCTCCTGTGGAGTCACTGCTGGAATTGAACCTCCATCCCAGTGGGCCGCAGTCCCGCGCACAACCACTGCGCCACCGGGGCTCAGCCCCAATGCTAGTGTAATTTTCAAAAATTAGAGAGGAGCGGCATCATGTGATGATGAAGGCTAACACTGATAACACTGGGGATTGTTCTGAGCCAGCTGTTCTCAACCTGTGAGTCTCAACCCCTTTGGGAGTCAAAGGACCCTTTCACAGGGATCGTCAGATTCATAGCAGCAGCAAAATTACAGTTAGGAAGTAGCATGGAAAATAATGTTATGGTTGGGAGTCACAGCATTAGGAAGGTTGGGAACCACAGTTCTAAGCACTTAACTCATTTACGTTTTTAGCTCTTGCAGGTGCCCTTCAAAGAGTCTGTTAAATGACAGCCTCTTCCCAGTTCCCCAAGTCCCCGTTACAACTCATGAATAAGCAAATAAATCCCAAACAACCACAAAACAAATCACAAATGCCAATGCTGGTGGCACTGATCTGTTGCAATCGTCAAATAAATGACAGGTACTAAGGAAGGACCTACCTGCTTTCCACATTTGGTTAAGGCAACTATATAGTCTTGGGTCATTCATAAAAATGTAAAAAAAAATCATCCCCACAGAAAGTCAAGACTCTGAAATGATTAATCTCAACAGAGCAAACATGTGGCTGTCATTTGTCAAAGCCACATGCTTTTATCTTACAGCACAACCACGTCAGAGGTGGAGGACTGCATTCTTGTGCCAATACTGACGCTAGATGGCAGATTGGTTGGATATAAATATATATATATTTATATATATATATATATATATCCCCAAATCTGAACTGTGCTCCATGGAGAGGAGCTTTCATTGTACACACAGTTTCCTCCACTGGGCAAACATCGAAAAAAACAAGGGAAGACATCAGACCATGTAAGATATGAAAAAGTAATAATAATTTATAAATTATCAAGGGTTCTTGATGGAGGACGGAGTGGGAGGGGAAGAGGAAAATGAGGAGCTGCTACCAAGGACTTGAGCAGAAAGCAAATGTTTCTACACTATGATCTTTAAGATCACCAGGGCTTTCTCCAGAGACTGAGCAACTGAGGACTTGTAACCCAATGGCTCCTTTGGAAGAGCAAACTAAGTTTCCCAGAAACCTTCCCAGGAGCCTGGGAGGTGGTGGCATACAGAACCAAATCTCATCTCACAGTCTTCACAGAGCCAGTGGAAGAATAGATTGAAATTTTAAAACAGAGGCTATAATGGAGTGCACTTTAATAAATCACTCTAGTTGTTGAGAGTACAAATGAGGAAGACAAATGAGATGGGTGAGAAGAGTCCATTTACTTTTTCTCTGTGCAGCATTTTGTAATTACTCAGTCTTAACATAATAGTCTTCTACAGGACAAGGTAAAATTGACCCTGTGGATTTTCAAGACTAACTCTTTATGGGAGTAAAAAACAATTGGGTGGCTATGAGTCAGAAGAGACTAGATGACAGTAAATAAGAGTGGGTAACATTAACATCTTTTGTTGCTGCTTTCACTTTCCCCCTTTTTATGATTTAGAAAGGTCTTGAGAGCAGGGATGAATCACTATACAATAAATTCCCCACATGTGTAAATAAATTAATAAAAGACTGAATGAATGAAACAAAGGCTCATCTTCCAAAAGCTTAACATCTCTAAAGACACAGATAACCACTCATATAAACAAATTGATTGCGAAATATGCTTTTTGATTGTTGAAGACATAGAAAGGATTCTATGCAAAAAAAATGCAAAGGGAAGAGGAATCACATTATGCAACTGAGGGTGTGGTAATGAATCAGTACTGTAGAATCTGGTGTTTTTAGCCGGAATGTTAATATCAGGTGGTAGGAATTTGGCAGAGAACAAATCGAGGTCTTGCTTTTTCAGTTTCAGAGAATAGCTGTATTTAGACTCTGAGTTCTAGGTCAAGATGAAACTTAAATGAATCTATTGAGAAATTATTTATCTCTGTTGGACTATAAAGAAGTAAACAAGAGTGTCAGATCACCTTTAGATGGTTCAGATTGCAGCAAAACCTTGGCACTGGTGTAAAGTGTTCATATTATGAATGTTTCTTCTTGAAGAAACTGTAAAAGCTGTAAAAAGTTCAGCTGTGAGGGAAGATTGAAGTTTATTTTTAGTGTCTTCCCTTCATCTTTTCCTGTTTAAAAAAAAAAAAGCAGTTTGCTGCCTTTGAGTCCATGCTATGCTTAATCATAGCAAACGACTCTATAGGTCAAGGTAGAACAGTTCCAGTGAATTTCCAAGACTGTAATTCTTCGAGGGTCTAGAAATCCTGTCATTCTCCCTCTTACTCTGGGCTCTCCTGTAGTGCCTAACATACAGGACCTTAGTACATAAATGACTTTCAAGGTCACTAGCTGGTGAAAATAGTTTCTGTTCAACGACTAGGGAAAAGTTTGGTCATTTCAAGCAACCCTCATGGGAGAAAGACCTGGTAATATGCTGCCACCAGATCACAAACGTGAAAACATTAACGAGTGCACAACTACTCTGCAACATGCCATGAACTAACGCAAAGGAAATGACTGGAATCTGAAGTCTCTTTGCCTTTCTGTTATGCATTCCTCTCATCCAATTTATCTCAACCAGCTGCACCAAAGTAAAGCAAAATAAAAAGCCAAACCCACTTTTATTGAGGCAATCTCTCTGAGTGACACCCTATAGGGTTTCCAAGATTTAATATTTATGGGAGAAGGCAGCCTCCTCTTTCTCCTGAGGAGTCGCTGGTGAGCTTGTACAGCTAACCTTGCGGTTATCAGCCAAATGCCTAACCCACAGACCCAGCAAGTTTCCTTTCTCAACTTGCTATCGATGCAAACTAGCTCTTGTTGATAAAACAACAAAAGCCCAGTGACTAAACCATTTATATCTTCTCCCAGGTCTGTGAATTTCATGAATGGGTTTCTTGGATTAGGTCAGATCATTTGGGGCTAAGTAATCACTCTAAATTCACTCTCATGATTGGAGTAACAGCGAAGCAACTGAGATATTGAAGGCCTTCACATGGTCTATTACTTTCAAGGAGACTTATTCACATGGTAGTAGAAGGGTTGCTTGCAGGAAAAGAAGGCAAAGCTTGTATGTAAACACCTTTCATGTCTCTGCCTTATGTTTGCTAATGTTCCATTGGCCAAAGAAAATTACTTGGTCAAGGTTCAAAGAAACAGAAGATACCTTTTAATAGCATCTGTGATAGAAATTCCATTACTTATTGATTGTAGACCATGATAGAAAGAATGTTTTACTGATTTGCAATAAATTTAACACCCATATTGAAGAAATCATATAAATCTAATGTATACACAAAGTGATAAGTTGACTTCTTAGTGTGTCAAAGTATCTTCTCTCACAGAATCCTAAGACATGTAATGAACTGGAGAGGGAGTTACCTACCAGAACTTAAAGTTTCACACCTGCCCTCTTCATCTTTGGAAACATAATAGGAGTGTACCTCAGAGGCATCATGTGACCCAGGGGAGAGGGTATTTAGATCACTTGGCTGTACCAAACCCTGGCACATAACTGCTGAATACTATTGGTTGACTTAATTCATTTGTGTGTGTGTCTACATATAAAGTGAAAAAGAGGGGAGGAGGGTAAATATGCACAGACCTCAGATGAATCCCAAACTTTGTCAGAGGGAAATTAGAGCCAGCATGAGGGTGGAGAATTACCACTGTCCTTGCAGTCAGTTGAACATACACATGTGTGATTTGGGGAAGATTACATAATCTGTCCAACTTCCAGTTAAACGGGCCATAATAATGATTTTGCTTCAGGGTCATTCTGC
>PVJH01006895.1:56108-97717 GCA_004026705.1 Nesogale talazaci
GGGGGGGGGGGGGGGGGGGGGGGGGGGGGGGGGGGGGGGGGGCGGTGACTAGGCGCTATATTTAGATTCTGTCTGAGAGAGGTTGATTCATCTGAAGCAGTAGAAGGCAGTTCACGTGATGGGAAATTGTGGCCATTGTCAAAGATCTCAGGCCTCTAAAGTTAAAACTCTTGCAGCTCATTGTCTGCTTCTGAGGTACCCTGTAAACTCATACATAAGAACTTGCCTAAATCCTGACACTGATATATTGTTAGTGTATTTAGAATTCAAGCATTATGGGTGGATTTCAAATAAAAGTGGCAGCAAAAAAGGCATGTCTTTATCCTCCTATGGAATCAATTCTGACTCGCAGTGACACTATTTGACAGAAAAAAAAAATTCTCCATAGTGTTTCTAAGACTCTAAATCCTTATAGGAGCTGACCGCCACTTTTTTCTCACATGGGTTGACTGATGCATTTGAATCACAGCTTTAGCGGCCCAATGCTTAATCCATTGTACTGTTAGGTCACATGTTCTCTCAAAATATTTTATTGTATTTCTGGCGAAAGATTCACAATAAGTTATATTTCCACTTAACAATTTCTATATAGGTTGTTCAGTCATGTTTCCTACACTTTTCAGAATGTGTCAACTTTCTCATCATTTTCATTTTGGTTGGTTGGTTTCCATTAATCTATATTCCCTTCCTCTTCTTACTAAACTTCTCTAGTTTAGGGTAAATATTGATCTCCTTTTTTAATGAGTCGAGTGCTGATAGATAATATTCTTCATTTTATGAATCAAGCTGTTATTTAGTTGAAAAGAGACATTTGGGTGTGATTTCCTTACAACGTTTAAAAGGTACCTCAAGGGGATGATTTTAAAGATTCCTCTAGTTTCTATTCACCACTTGCTGTCAGTTTGTCATACTTCGGTGCTTTGTGTATTTCTGTGATGATGGAGGCTATGTAATTGCTATTTCAAATACCAGCAGGATGATGTAAACTGAACCAGTTTCAACAGAGCTTCCAGACTACAAAGAGACCACCAAAAAGAAATACACTGTCTACTTCAGAGAAATTAGTCACTGAAGACTCTATGGAGAGAATCAAAACATGGTAGGTTACTGAAAATATAATGGATATAAACAGAACACTGTTAGAGAGTAAAGAAGATGAGCCTTTCAGGTCATAAGGCATTCAAAATAGGATTAAGGACTCTTCTTAAAGTAGAGTCAACCCTAATGACATAGATGGAGTTAAATCTGAAAGAGTAAAGTTTTCATTTGCCCTTGATGCATAACTAAAAGAGAAGAAACAGCTTCAAACATCAATTAATAATCGAAATGTAAGAGATAAAAATAATCATGATTCAGAGGTAAGAAGTATATACCTAGGAAAATTTAAAGTTGTTAAAAATGAAGTGGAATTCATAGACATCTAAGTGGACTGGTATTGACCATTTTGAATCAGAAAATCTTATCACTCACTATTCTGAGAAAGATACAATCAAGAAGAATGATATTTAAAAAAAGAAGAATGACATTGCATTCATCATCAAAAATGACATTTCAAGTTCAATCTTGAAGTACAATCCTGTTTATCATAGGATAATGTCTATCTGAATACTAGAAAATCCAATCATTACAGCTATTATCCAGATTTATGTACTATCCAGCTATTATCCAGATTTATTTATTCAAAACTGCTAAAGCTAGTTTTGAAGAAAGTGAAGAATTCTACCAACATCTTCAGTCTGAAATTGATCAAACATGCAATCAACATGCATTAGTAATTACTGGTAGTGGAATACAAAAGTTGAAATCAAATAGGAAGAAACAATAGCTGAAACAAAACAATATGGTCTTGCAAAATGCATACATAAGCAAATACAGTGAAAAAAGCTGTCAGTGCCTCGCTATCAAAAGGTGTAGAATCTTGTGTCTTAAAGGCTTGAAGATAAACAAGCGGCCATCTAGCTCAGAAGCAACAAAGCAAACATGGAGGAAGCACACCAGACTGTGTGATCATGAGGTGACTATGGGATTGGGTAGCAGGTGTCAGAGACCCAGAATGAAAAATTGTATCAATGTGAATAAGGAGAAGGATGGAGTGAAGACCCAAAGCCCATGTGTAGACAAGTAGACATCCTTTCACAGAAGAGTCACAAAGAAGAGACAACCCATAGCACGGAGGAAACTTACAACTTTCCTCTAGTCCTTTAAAGCTTCCTTCCACCATGACCCCAATTCTACCTTACAAATCTGGCTAGACCAGAGTACACAGTACAGATAAGAGCTTACAGCACAGGGAATCCAGGACAGATAAACCCCTTTGAATCAACTATGAGAGCAGTGATACCAGGAGGGGAAGAGGAAGATGGGAGGAGAAAGGGGGACCAATCATAATGCTAGACATATAACCCCCTCCAGGGAGACAAACAACAGAAAAGTGGGTGAAGACAGACAGTGATCAGTGTACGGTATGAAAAAAAATGATAAGTTATCAAGGATTCATGAGAGAGTGAGGGGAGGGAGAAATGAGCTGATATCAAGTATTCAAGTAGAAAGAAAATCTTTTGGAAATGATCATGGCAACATATGTACAAATGTACAAAGGTACATATGTACAAATGTACTCGACACAATGGATGGATGGATGGATTGTGATAAGAGGTGTAATAGAATGATTTTTAAAAAAGAAAATATCATCTTGGTGATAGAAAGAAAACTGGAGATTGCATGATAGAATTTGAAAGACCAAAACGTGTTCATAGCAAATGCTTTTTTTCAACAACACTTGGCTTCTCTAGGTGGAATACTCAGAGCATCCAGAATTCAAGGTGGTTACATATCAGAAGAGAGATGATGGAGAGGCTTGGTACCAGCAGATAAAGCAGGCCTGGGTCTGAGTGTGGGTCAGACCAAAAGTTGGCCATATTTAAATTAAGATTGAAGATGAAGAAAATGAAGACAAGTTCACAGGATTCAAAATATGACATCAGGGTCATCTTGCCTGAATTTTGAAAACATCTCAAAAGCAGATGTGGTACATTAAATGCTAATGACAAAAGACCTAATGAGCTATGGGGTGACATCATACACAAAGCAAGTAAAAGTTCATTAAAAACACAGGAGATAAAGAAAAGATAAAAGTGGATGTTGTCTCCAGCAGGGCTCTCAAGAGTGTTCTTGGTCATAGAGTAGCTAAGAGAAATAGAAGAAATGATGAAAGTAAAGAGACGAACAGAAACTCCAAAGGGCAGCTCGAGAAGACAAAGTAAAATATTGTCATGAATATGCAAATAATTAGACTTAGAAAACCAAAAAGGAAAAACACGCTCAGCATATCTTAAACTGAAAGAACTCAAGAAATTATTAAAACCGTGAGTTGCAATGCTGAGAGGGCCTATGGACAAAATATTTAGCAATGTAGGAAGAAACAAAATAAGATGGGAAGAGTACATAAAGTTGGAGTACCAAAAAGAAATGGTTCACTTTCAACCATGGTGCTGGTGAAAAATATTGACAGTACCACGAACTTTCTAAAAAACAAATAAGTCTGACTTGGAAGAAGTACACCCAGAATGCTATTTAGAGGCAAATATGGTGAAATTGTGTCTCACATATTTTGGACATCTTGTCAGGAGAGACCAATTCCTGGAGAAGGACACCATACTCGGTAAAGTAGCAGGGTAACAAAAATTGAAGACATTTCACAAAATGGATTGACACCGTGACTGAAACAATTGGATCAAACAATAAAAATAGGGGTGGCACAGGGCAGTGTTTTTTCCCATTGTACAGAAAATCACTGGAGGTCAGAAACGACTCAAGGATACCCAACACCTAGTTGGGTGTTTCTATTCTTCCACTAAGTCTGATTTCTTTTATTAATTTGAGTTTTGTTCTACATTGTTCTTGCATTCTGTCCCAAACTGTAGTTCATATGTGGTAGAAGCTGAATACCATATAACTCTCTGGTCTCAGGAAAGATGAGATCACAATTCATCTAGGTTATTGGTCCTGGAGAATATTTTCTTCTTGGAATTTTTAGATTTCTTCTTTTTCTTTTGGTTCCAACAAGTAGATACTAATGGTTAAATCTTAGCTGCTCACAAACTTTCATGACCCCATTATCAAACAAAGAAGTAAAACATTGCCATATTTGATTAACACATCTCTATCCTTTGTCTCTGTCTGCACAAATTCATTCAAATTGGCTTTTCCATCCTATTGGTATGTACTCCTTTTTAGAGTACAGCCTGACCTTCTGGCATAAGAAGTTTTACTTCAGGCTCTCTGTGTACCTTCCCTGCTAGAGCCCTGTAATTAGTGTTCTACAGCCAGCCCTTGTTTCTTCTAATGAGAAATGGTATTTAAGAGAATTGATATTTGAAATTGACATCATGATGATCTATCATGTTCTTTCCCTTGCAGCAGTAGGAAGCAGAATGCAGAACTGGAAACTGGAAAGGCTTTACAACTCAATCAGCATGGAAATGCTGTTGCCATTGTGCTTAGGTGCCATCAAGCCAGTTCTGAGTCATGGCGACCTGGTGTACAACAGAATAGACCACTGCTTAGCCCTGTGCCCTCCGTCCAATCACTGCGAATTTTGAACCCATTGTTGAAGCCCTGTGTTCAAACCACTTCACTGAGGGTGCCCCTTTTTCCCACTGACCCTCTACCTTTCCCAACATGATATCTCTCTCCGAGAACTGATCCCTCCTGATATTGTGTCCAGACAACGTGAGCCAGAGTCTTGTCATCATTGCTTCTAAGGAGCATTAAGGCCGTACTTTTTCTAATATATATCAGTTCATTTTTCTTAATAAATATGGCTTTATTACTCTTTCCCAGCACCGTAATTCAAAGATACAACTTTTTCTTCATCTACCATACTCATTGTCTAGCTTTCTTATGTATATGGGGTCATTGGAAACAATCATGTCTTGTGTTGTGCACATCTTAAGTCAACAAAGTGACGCCTTTACTTTTCATCACTTTAAGGTATGTAACTTTCCTCTAGTTCTCAAATGCTTCCTCCCACCCACTATCATGATCCCAATTCTACCTGACAAATCCATCTAGACCAGGGGATGTACACTGGAGCCAGAAACATGGGGAACTGAGGATAGATGATCTCTTCAAGACCAGTGGTGGGAGTAGTGATACCGGGAGGGTGGAGGGAGGGTGGAGTGGAAGGGGGAACCAATTGCAAGGGATCTACATATGACCTCTCTGAAGTATGGACAGGGAGGAAGTGGGCGAAGGGGCACATCGGACAGAGTACGATATGAAAAAGTAATAACAATTTGTAAATTATTAAGGGTTCATGGGGGAGGAAGAGTGGGGAGGGAGGGGAAATAATGGGGTGTGGCGGTCATGTGCTTATGTTAATTTTATGATTGAGATGTACTGTTAATCTGGTGATAGCCATTGAGTAGCTAATGAGGCCTCCGTGTGGGCCTGGCTTTCTCCTGAAACTTCTGGGAAATCTCACAATATTTCCCTCGTGAAGATGAGAAGCTCTCTCTCCAGTTGTTGGGAGTTAGTCTCAGAGACAATGAACTCTGGATAAGACAAGATGTCAGCGTCTGAGATGCTGAAGGAGCCAGAGGAGAAGTCACACTGCCTTAGCCTTATGGATCCAGACCTCTGAAGCTGGAGAAGGCACTTGGAGCCCTGCCAGCACCGGGGCTTTTACCACCACTGGATGCTGTTGATGGACCCTGAGCCCTGGAAGCGAGGAGCCATGGGGAGACCCCTCCCAGCACCGGAACTCTGCACCAACTGGCTTGTGCTTTGTGAGTCAGAAGGAGACTTTATAGACTGATATTGGGCATATGGGTTAATATCGGACTTATGACTTTGAAATGGATTGGGTTGGGATGCTTTCTCAATGTCCCATTCTTCTTGTACATAAACCATTCCCCTATATCTATATGCATGTCTATGCATTTGTTTCTCTAGTCTACCCAGACTAACACATGGGGAGCTGGTACTGGGGACCTAAGTGGATGGAGGATGTTTCAGGGGTGATGATGGCAACAGGTGTGCAAATCTGGTATGCATACATTTGATGTATATATTGATATAAAAAAAACTCCTTTCCAGCAAATTTAACCAAGGTAATATGCCATTTGATTTCTTTTTGAACTTTTTATTGTGATTTAGGTGAAAGTGTTCAGGGCAAATTGGTTTTCCAAATAACATTTCATACATGTTTTGTTTTGTAACAGATTACAATCCACATGATGTCACGATACTCTCTCCAGGGTTTACCTTTTCCCACCTACCTTGTTCTCTCTCTCTTCCTGCCGTCTAAGCTTTATCCCTGGGCAAATGCTACACTTGTGATCACATCTGGCTGGCTGAAGTTGAGCCGTGGGTCACAGCCTCCAGAGTTTCATCAATAAGCCTATCCTGTTTTATAATTTTTAGTTTGTTGCACATGTTTTCTCATAATATCCAGGACCTTCTATTGCAGTCCCTTTCAGAGGATTTAGCTGTGGCCACTGCACACCCTCTACTTCTTTTGGTCTCGGGGTTGCAAAAGCTGGAGTTTGTTTGATTAATTGAATGCTGCTTCTTTGGACATTGATCCAGTAAATGAAATCATTCACCACTTCACTTTTTTTTGTTTTGTTTTTCATGAGGTGGTCTACTGGTATGGTTGTGAGGATTTCACTATTCTTTATGTTGAGTTATCAAATTCATATTGAAGGATGTAGCCTTTGATCTTCATTAGCAGTTTCCTAAAATCCTCCTTCCTTCATCTTCCATACCTATTGTCTAGCTTTCCCATGCATATGGGGTCCTTGGGAATAAAAATATAATAAAATAAATATGTTATCTGTGCATTGGAAACTTCTTCCAATTTTAATGTTACATTCATCTTTATATAGTCCACAGCTCAGATTATCTACTCAGGATACAGACTGAATAAATACAGTGAAGGGATACAACCCAACATGCATCTTTTCTATTTTTAAACCATGCTGTATTCACTTCTTTTGTTTGAATGACTACCTCTTTGTCTTTGTAAAGATTTTGTATGTGCACAATTAAGTGTTTGGGAATTCCACTTATTTGCAATGTTATGATCCAGAAAATCCCTAGGTCTCACCTTTTCTATTGTGCTAGAATTCTTTTCATCATCACCTATTTTCCTCGTCCACCTCTGTCAGGCTAACACTAATCATGTTAAATATATAATATCAAGTGTATATTTACTGACCTTAGAACCCTTTGTGTTCTAGTATCTTGTCTCACCCTCAAAAAGAATTCCAACTCATAACAATCTTATGGAACAAAATCAAACTGCCCCTCTCAGTTTGCAAGAACATAATCTTTACAGGGGTAAAACGCCTCATCTTTCTTCCATGAAGCAACTGGTAGTTTTGAACTGCTAACCTGTGGTTACCAGCCCAAAGAGTAACCCACTACACCACAAGGGCTAAATTATAGATACTAAAATTTTTAATGAACAAGTTAAAGAGATGACAGGAAAAATTTGTCTCTCAAAGGACTAGAAAAAATACAGAGATATGGTTGTCACTAACATAATAGAATATGTTCCCTACCTAGCAGTGATGTTTGACTAGTTTTCAATTTAAATACCATTCATTTTCAAATTTGGCTTTGTAGTTTTATATTATTATTATTAGAGATAGCTGGAAAAGCAAAAAACTACAGATACCAGAGCAATATCTAGAACATGGTATTGCAAAGACTGACTGGAATTCATGTTGTCTTTACCCAACATTGGCAGACCAGCCAAAGTCCTATCATGCAAGTCTTTCCTTAGGAAAGAAACCTTATGGCAATACGTCTTCTCCAGCCATGGGGCAATGCAATATCGACAAACAGACTCCTCCAACTGATCTGCAAGTGCTAAAACCAGGACCCAAAACATGCATATGCTGTAGTTAAATCTAGGGATTCACACTTTCATGTGGTCATGAAGCCTGTGTGTGTGAGGGTGCAGGCTGCAATATCTGCAAGCGTGGTCAGGATGAGATCAGACAAGGGGATGGAAGGTGTACCTGGCTTGTGCCTCCATCTTCAGACAATCCTTTGGTTTAGTTGTTTTCCCCAGGTTTCTCAGCTGTCACATTTGTAATAGTGAGAAGGAAATTTAGATCAAAAGAGGATGCCTGGCAAGACAGGAATCCAGAATGCCTGGCTAGAGTTTCCAGGTCCTGCTGTTTCCTTTCAAGTAATGAAATAAGTGAACATAAAAGACAAGACTGTGTTTAAAAAAAAAAAAACAGAAAGGAGGCCATGGGAAAAATAGCAATAAGACACCAACTAGGAAGAACCAAGGTGAGCCATGCCAGACCTGCTGGGTCTTGCTCATTTACAGGAAGGTCTCCTCCTATTGGTAGAATGGCATGCTTTAAAAAAAAAATCCTTTTAGTGCTCAAGGAGATTGCTGCATGCTACAGTAAAATATATTTTAGGATCCAATTTTAACTAATGGAAAAATGTGTCAGACAATGGTCTCAGCTAGAAGGGCAATATATTAACTGGACTCACTGAGAAGCAGCACCTTTCATCAGCCAGTCAACAGGAAAGGCGCCTTGTGCGAGAGGACTAAACTCAGCTGGAAGCTGCAGCCTTAGAGAAGATTCACCTGATTAACCTGCTCATAAAAGTGTAAGGCTGGGAACATAGTGGATAAACTCTAATTACATTCTGAAACAGAATAAGGAAGAATTAACCTCAAGGAAAGGAAAGCAGGTCTGTCACTAGAGTTGGCTCTCTGCTCAACCACTGATTCTTGAATGGAGAAAACCGTCTTGCCATGGTGACTCACCACCCACCAATGACACCCTTTTGAAGGGATCAGCCTGAGGGGAAGCTGAGAGTGACTGGGATGATGGTCAAACCACAATGGATTGTCCTGAAATGATATCTTTCCTTAAGCTGACAAGACCAAAAATTCCATGGAAGTCAGAGGACTGCCTGTAGGGTGACGAGGAGAGTGAGGAGAGGTCAAACGGACCTTTAAGTCATGACCTAGGTGACTAAGCTTGAGAGTCTTCCTGAAGGGTGGGACTTGAACTCCCGAGGAAAGAACAAAGTGGGTCCTTGTCCATTATGAAGAACCTGTGACTTGTCTCAGGTGGCCTCCTCTCTGCCCCTGCCTCTAGTGAATTGTCTTCATGGTGGATCCTTGTCCACGTTGACTAGCAGCGCTATTTCTTACATCACGCAGAAAATTCTCCACAGGACTACCTGCCCACAATATCCAACCTGCTCTCATTATCTCCCACCCCCAATATCATCTAAACCCTGGTGTAAGAAAAAGACAAGTAAATAAGTGGTAGGAAGAATCTTTTTTTTTTTATTCTTTTTACAAAGTATCACAAGATGAAGGCTATTTAGTCTTCCTATTACATTTTCTATCTAACGTCTTTAGCATAATTATCATTGGTTCTTATTGCACAACAGACAATTCTGCATCCTGAAGGATGAAATGATTCTCATTAGAGATGTGTTGTTATCAATTTGTTACAGTACTTTTTTTTTTGACCACACAGGAATCATGTATTCATCAAGTAGTGATAATAAAGCAGAAACCCCTCTTCTTCAAGAACACTTGCTGAGTTGATTACTGACCAGGAAAGGGAAGAACAATGATGGCCCAGGATTCCACGGGAAGGTTATTCCTACAGACAGGCTGTCGCACAGAGCAACTGTTATGAATCTCTTATGTGAGTGAGTTGAAGGCCAAGTCAGTTATGCTATTCTTGAGCTACAAGAGAAAAAGGAAAAAGAATCACTAAAAAATATCAGTCCATGACTCAATAGTCTCTATAATTACAGTTCTCATTTCTCTCTATTCTTGTGAGCTTTGTGTATGTTCTCATGTGAAACAGACAGGCTAAGGAGTGCATTCTGACTTTTAAAAATAGTTGCGCAAACTGAGGATTCACACAATAATTCCTTTTTTAAAACTATGGACAGAGAAAGCTAAAGTTATTTATTGCCTGGGTGTCTTAAAGAGGTTGGTTATGGATACTATTAGAAAATTCCCAAGCAAATTTTAAATTAAAAAAATAATGTAATAATGACTAACTGGACTTCTCTCTCTCTATCAATATTTTGCTTCTACAAGAACTTAGTATCCCAAAGTGCTCCAACTCTCTAGACCTCAGCATGTGGGGGGAAAAAAAGCAAATATGAACATTTAACTAAGTATATTTCATCATCATGGAAACAAACAGAATATTTTAGGCAAGTATTTAATCACAGAAAAAGTCTCAACAGTCTCAACTTTCCTTCTTATAATTGAGTATTTCTTTGCAAGTTAAAATGTGACACATATAAGGGCTGAGCCCCGGTGGCGTAGTGGTTGTGCGCGGGACTGCGGCCCACTGGGATGGAGGTTCAATTCCAGCAGTGGGGCTGGACCTCCTACTCCCACCACCGGAGAGCAGTGATGCCCACCCCCCCCAAAAAAAATGTGACACATATAATTTGACAATAGAACTTTAAAGAATATCTATACATGCTGGCTGAGGACTTGAGATTAATAACTTATACTACATTGCCCAGAAAGTCTTCATAAGCCTTCAAAACAGTGTTCTCCGCTTCAACCTATTACAGGCCACAGTGTCCCTTAGAGCAAAGTCTTCCCCCCTCCCTGGGATAGTTGGTGTGTCTAAATCACCTTGAAAAGGAGATTCCGGAAGCCAAAAACCAGATTGACCTATTATGACTCTCTAAGAGTTTCTACTCCTGTAGAGTTACAGTCTCAGAAACCCAGACGGACAGTTCTACCTTCTCTCCTCTTGAGTTACTGTGAGTCAGAATCAATTTGATGGCAGTGAGTTTTCAATTTTGACATTTACAACAAGATATAAGGAATAGTTGACACCACTTATGGGGAGAGCAGCTGTGTGCTAAAGCTTGGAATCAAACATGTGAGGGCTTACTGTTCCCTTTCATTATTGGTGCTTTCTTCCTATGGAGAAGGGAATCTAGACTTCAATATAAACTGGGAAATAATTGAAATTGGAATACAGTCCTGAAGGTGCATTGGCAGAGAATATTATGTACCATAATAACCCATGAAAATGATAGTCCAGTTGTTCTGATTTCCAAGATATCCTGAATCTTTTAATTTCTTTTTTATTACTAAAATCCTTTTATTGGGGGCTTATACATCGTTTTTCACAATATATAAATACATATACTGTGCCGGGCACCTTCACAAGGCTGCTGTTGTTATCATTCTCCAAATATTCGCTTTTCCACTTGAGCACTTGATATCAACTTCCCATCCTTTCCCCTCTTCCCTGCTCTCCCTCCACCACCAACCCTCAATACTTTATAAATTATTATTGTTCTGTCATATCTTACACTGCCCGATCTCTCCCCCCACTCTCTCCTCCAATGTCTGTCCTCCAAATAGGAGGCAATGTGTGGATCTTTGTAGTTGGCTCTGTCTCTCTACCCCCACTTTCTTATAACCATTACAAGCAGGAACTTCTCATCAAAACTGATTGATGGCACCTAACAACATCACTAGTCTCGTTTTGTGATTATTTTTATAATTATGCGATATGCTGCAAATCAAATCCTTTTTCTGTGTATAGCTTTCCAATTTTGAAACAAAAATCCAGTGATTTTGAAAATGGTAAGTAATATCAGTTTCATTCTAGTTTTCTACATAAGTTGCATGAAAAAGTAAGAATTCTTTGGCTTCAAGACTTTTTTCCTAGTGTTCCCTAGTGCATCATAACATATGCATGTGAAAACATGTTTTCAAATGTGTAACATGTATGCTTCGTGTAAATATACCTACATATAGACATACCTAAACTTATAAAGGCATGGGTGATTCAATGATAGATTTTCCCCCTCCATACAAGAGATCCAGTTTCAATTTCCAACATATGTATGTCACACAAAGCTACCATCCATATGCCAGTAGGAACTTGTATGTGCTATGATACTAAGCAAGTTTCAATTAAACTTCTGGATTAATATGTACTAGTAAAAACAGCTTGGTGATATGATCTAAACTAATGCAATCATAAGAGGATATGCTGTAAGCAGCCAATTAGTTGCAAAATTAGGTACGATGCAACACTTGCACTTAAATCACAGCCCTGATTCAGTCAATTAGAAGGACATGTCCTCAGTCTGTGACCTGCTTTCAATATAAGTAGATACTGTAGAAAAGTGGTTTTGCTTTTGATTTTTTGCTTTGGGCTGTGTCTGGATCCTCCATCAAGCTCATTGTCCTTGTGTTCTTTGGACTTGAGCCATAGGTCTGCCACATTATCTGTTGATCCTGGGAGTCAGCCATTTGACCTACTGGCCTTGAAATCATTTGCCTCTGAAGCTACCAACCTATCCCCTTCCTGCTGATCTTGGACTCATCAGCCCCTGAAGTTACCCCAGTAAAGAGTAGCTTGCAACTTAACATCTGACCCAAGGACTTGGAATTTGCCTAGAATCTGGAATTTGTCTGGAGTTGGAACTTGCCATCTTCTACAATGACATAAACCATTTCCTTGAAATCAATAGACAAACATCTCTCTCTCATACATATATATATAGATATATATGTATGTATATGGTTTTACTTCTCTAGGAACTCAGCCTAAAACACAGTTACTTTCGGTACATATAAAAAAAATGCAGATTCTTCTAGTTTGAAAATATGAGACAGTGTCATAGTTATAAATGGCTTCAACCTTGCTGTGTTTCTACTGCTTCTTTTGCCAGATGACCTCAATTTGTCAACACTAGGAGAAAGCATTGTGAAAAACAAACACATCATTTTCTGAGGCAGTCATCTTGCTACTGTAGCGCACTGTACTGTACCTTATGTTTCACAGAATGTGGCATACGGCTATTAGAGATCACATTGATTTTAATAGACAAACAAGTAGCTACCAAACAAAATACAATATTTTTCTCATATGACCAAGTATTTCAGTGTTCTAGTAGATAAAACTTGATATGATCTTGACCTTACTATATTTTAGATTCTATTGTGTAAATGCATCAGTGTTGCTTTCAGATATCAACTGTACATCGTTTGACTCTTAGACTTGATGTCACACAAACAGTCAGCTGACTCTCTGGCAGGACTGTCCTATTGTTTCTTCATCCTCTCTTCAGAATAGGAGTGTTTTAGGATGTTGCACTCCATTATTTTGAATAAACGACAAATAATGCTTCAACGCTAATTAGGCAACTATAAATATAACTGCTGGCAAGATTTGCAAACTTTAAACTATGTTGGTGAACAGGACTTATCAAAGTTTTGGTTTATCTTTATAATAAGCCACCAACAAATGAAAAGAAACACTCTTCAGAATGAATGAACATGATCACCCCTCAGAATTTAAGAGAGATACATTTTATGGGAGCACAGCCTATTTGGAGTAATTATCAAAAAATATTCCTTACTTACAAATGTATTATATATTCCTAATTTTACAAATAAAAATTTGTGTCTAACATTGCCCTTTTGGTGTCAAGCAAGACTCATTCTTGGAATGACTCATTGTTCATTTAACTAACTCTTCTATAAGACATTTGTGTCATGCAGTCAATTACTTAATAAGACCCTGCATGGTCTTGTGAGTCCCACAAAATTAATCGGTGAGTCTATGTAGGTAGCCTCTGTGTTACTCTGTGTAGACTAGAGAAATAAAATCATGGACCCTCATGTGTATAGGAAAGAGCCTTATATAAAGAGTAATTGTCCTAGGAAATCATCCCAGCCCAGTTCAAATCAAGTTTAATCTGAATGGATCTGATATTATCCTGTATGTCTATAAGTTCCTGTTCAGATTCACACAACATACGCAATAATCCCAAATGCACGAAAAACACAGGCAAGTGGGTGGAAAGTCTTGTGGTTTCAGTAGCAGTGGAAATATCTTAATGCTGGCAGGGGTCCTCCAGCTCCAGGGCTCTAGCATGTCTCCATGTTTCTTGTCAACCTGAATGTATAATAGGGAGTGAGTCCATGTGCTCCCTTCAGCAAGCTATTTATCTCCTTAGCAGCTTCCAATGAGGTCATCGGCTGCAACCTGATTGACAGACTAAATTCCACCCCTCCACTCTTAACAGTCTCAAAATGACCGCAAGTCATGTTACCACAATAGACTGCTCATGACTCAACAAGGAGATTAGACTAACCCAATAGGAATGCAAATACAATGTGTGGACCATTTGTGAGTTGCTATTGCTGTTAGGGGCCGTCGAATCAACAAACCACTGCTTGTATCTGTACCAGCCTCCAAATTATTCCTAAATTTTAGTCCATCATTGCAGCCACTGTGCCAATAAATCTCATCGAAAGTTACAATAAGGATTGCCTTTAGAAGGATAAGTACAAGATTTGTTCCAAGGAGGTAGAAGTTAAAATATGAGCCAAGTGTCAGACTTTTCCAAAATGTTATATCACTCCATTACCCACTATATCAACCACCTCTCCTCCTCCCTGTTTTCCCTCCTTATGTCCCACAATTCTGCAATTCGACATCTCACGAAACTCACAACTGTAAAGGAAATCACTCATGATGATGGGGGTGGGCAAGTCTCAAGTCTGAAATTCAGACATTATCTGTCTAGAGAATTCTCCTCATTCGCACCAAATGGGGCTATTGGCGCAAAGGACTGTAGAAGCAGGTAATTTGGTTCAGACTCACCTACCAAGAGCCAGAGGGCAGGGAAAGCCAAGCCGTATGTATGGCCCAGAACAAGATAGTGAACTTTGCCAAACTGTTCTGAATAAATACAGAGATGAAAAACATCAGAACGTGATAGAAAGTCTTGCTTGCCCAGCCAAGTCAAGGAGCATGTGGTATCACATCCAGAAGATGGCTCTCTGAATCCTATGTCAATGTTTGGGATAGGGACATTTATTGTGCCAATATGGCCAATAGGAACATGTGGGATTAATCAGGTCACAGTTTGCTTTAGAGGACAATGAAATTTATGGCTCTGCTAGGCCTCACCCCTCTTTCACTTGCCCTCTGGTGAGCAAAGCTTGCTGAAGCATATGTGCTGCTGCTGTAGCTAGTTCTCTGCCTCACCCTGTGAGTTACAATACCTGTGGTCAGGTCTATTAGTGAATCATGTTGCTGGAACTTGAGGCTCCTTTGAGACGTGCTTCACCACATTGCTGGTACATACCAGCAATGTTTAAGCTTGAGGCTAGTGGATTCCATTGCCTTGCATTTCTTGTGTTCAATGTTCCATCTTAGCCTGCTTCACTAAGCTCCTGAACTACTGACTGTTGATGACCCATCTTGCGGCTGGCTGCCTGTGGACAGCCTCTCTGCTTGTCTTGCCCCAGGGAGGTCTCTGCTATCTGCTTCCTTGTCCTTGGACCTGGATTGAAGAATTTCTAGTCTATTAACTGTTCCACAAAAGTGAGCTGAACTGAACCCTCTGTGCTGCTGTGTAGACTAATTAGCTGCTATATTCCTTCTCGTTGTATAAAAACATATATAGATATAGATATAATCATAAGTGTCCTGGTTTCATTTCTCTAGAGTACCCTGTCTAACACAATGTTCTTTATCACTGGTAATTGGTCTTTAATTGGTGTACATCACCTGGTGACAGAGAACTAGTCTTCTGCACATGCTCAGTAGGGCATACAAAGTTGATATCTTGCCCATATCTGCGAATTTTGTTAACAGGTTAATTAAAGGACATGTTATTCACTTTTGTGCATGTTAAATGGACCAAGTCTAATCTAATCTTATGACACCGATATCCTGCTATCCTCAATTAATCATAAGGATTAATAGGCAAACTGCCTAATAAGGGAAGATCTTAAAAGTGGAAATAGTTCTTGTTTTAATGCGGATATCAAAGATGACAGATAATCTGCATGCCATACTGTCAAGGAAACTAAGGGTAGTAACTTGAGTCACTTTGTCAAGTAAGGTGAAGAGTCCAAATACATCCAAGCATAGTTCTGCATCATTAGCATAACAGGTTACTGGTTTCAAGATGGGATTCTAGCCATAAGTATAGAAGTTAAGATTTGCAATATATTGTGAAATCGAGGACTATATTAACTACCTCATGAACCCCAAGGGTCTTCTTATTTTTTTCCAACCTCTAGTTTACGAAGCATGATGTCCTTCTCTTTACCAAGCATGATGTCCAATAGTAGATCACAGTAAAATAAAACTCTTGACAACTCCAAATTTATTTCATCCTCATTGGTCAACTGTAACCTATTACTTCCCTAATAAACTCCATAATTGTAAATATGGCCTGTGAATTCTATTATGACTATTGCAACTAATTATCAAACCCAGCAGAGATGTAAAGAGTGTTATGGGGGGACACTTGGTGCCAGAATGAACAAAAAGACAGAGGGTAGAGGTAAATCTGATCTTCATTTATACCTTGAGCTATCGTTGATCTTAACTCTCTCTCTCCTCCTTTCTGAAATTAGAAGAGGAATTTTGGCATTGCAATACCGTCATTTTTACACTTTGTTTAAATAAATAAATAAATTTTTTAGTGACCTGAAGGTCTTGAGGAGCACTAGTCACATAGTGGTTTCGAGTTCAGCTGGGATCCTCCAGGGCAGCAGTTCAATGCTACCAACTGATCCTCAGGTGTAAGGCCAGACTTTCTATTCCCTTAAAGAATTACAGTCTTGAAAACTCACAGGACCAGTTCTCCCCTGTCCAAAGAGTCAGCATCAACTCAAGGACAGTGGATTTGGTTTGGCTTTGGGGGTGAGGAATGGGGGTGGAATTACTGAAGCAGCCCTAATGGTAAAGTAGTTAAGCCCCTGTATGCTACAACAAGCGACAGATTTAACAGCTTCTTTCCATTAAAAGTTAGTTTTATCTTATCTAGATAAGATAGGCAGGATAAACAATTCAGAGATGAAAAGATCAGGACCAATACTGGAGAAGGGGAAGTGGGAGAAAGAAAAAGGGTGGAGAGGAAACCAACCTAGGAACAGGGAAACAAGTGAACTAAAATCAATGGAGAGAAGGGTGTAGGATGCCTACTGGAGCTTAATCAAGGTTAATGTAGTAGCAAGGAATTATTAAACCCAAATAAAGGCCGAACCTGATGGTGGGACAAGAGGAAAGTAAAAGGAAATAGAAGAAAGAACCAGGAGGCAAAGGGCATGTATAGAGGTCTAAATACAGGCATATAAACATGTAAATACATTTATCTATCAAGAGGAGAATAGAACTATGTTCTCAAATTTACATGTTAAGAATTAAAGTTGCAAAAAAAACAGAATTAAAGTTGCAGATGGACATTGGGCCTCTACTCAAGTACTCTCTATACAAAAACACTTTGATTAAACAATCTGGCATTTCTGTGATGCTCACCTTCCTGATGTGAAGACAAAATGGGTGCATAAGCAAACGTGGTGAAAAAAGCTGATGGTGCCTGGCTACCAAAAGATATAGCAGCTGGGTCTTAAAGGCTTGAAAATAAGCAAATGGCCATCTAGCTGAGAAGAAACAAAGCCCACATGGAAGAAGCACACCGACCTGTGTGTGTCATGAGGTGTCAATGGGATCAGCTGTCAGGCACTTAAGATTAAGAACAAAATCACATCCAGTGTGAATGCAGGTGGGGAGTAGGGCTATAGAGTGAATACACAGTGCCCATCTGTAGATTATTGGACATCACCTCACAAAGGGTCACAGAGTAGAGATGAGCCAGTCAAGGTGCAGTATAGAATTGATGAAACACACAACTTTCCTCTAATTCTTTAATGCTTCCTTCCCCCCCACTATCATGACCTCAATTCTACCTTACAAATCAGATTAGACCACTGTTACAATAAGAACCCTCAACACAGGGAACCCAGTATAGATAAATCCCTCAGGGTCAATAAGGAGAGTAGAGTTATCAGGAGGATTAGGGGAGGATGGGGAGGAAAGGGAGAATCAATCACGAGGATCAACATATAGTCTCCTCCCAGGGGGAAGGACAACAGAAAAGTGGGTGAGGGGTGATGGAGGATGATATAAGATATGAAAATAATAATCTATAGCTTATCAAGGATTTGTGAAGGAGCGCAGGCATGGGAGGGAGGGGGAAGAAATGGAGAGATAATATCAGGGGCTCAAGTGGGAAGAGAATGCTTTGAAGTGATGATGGCAGCATATGTGCAAGACACACTGGATGAACATATAGAGTGTGACAAGAGATGTAAGAACTCCCAATAAAAGTATTTAATTTAAAAAATGAACACTTCTGGTGGGGGGTGGGGGGCGGATTGAGCTTTAGCCACTCCATGGAACAGTTCTTAAAGGGTTGTGGTGCGTCTGAATCAACTCAATGGCAATGGAGGGGGGGGCTTGTCTGTTTGGTTTTCTGTGGATTTGGGGTGCTTTCACTCTATACTAACATGAAAACAATGTCAGGCCACTCACTGTCCAAAATCTCTCTAAGGTACTACTGATCACGACTTTTCATTGTGTGTCCTCAAGTTGATTCTACCTCATGAAGACCCTATAAAAGAGAGAATAAAAATAGAAATAAAAACTGTTCCATAGGACTTTCTACACTGGAATCTTTATGGGAGTAGTTACCAGCTCTTTTCTCCTATACAGCTGCTGATGGGTTTGAATACTGACCTTCCAGTTAGCAGCCTAACTCTAACGGCACCGCCAAGGCTCCTAACTTTAGGGCAGTACCTCATTGCCAGTAAGTTGATTCTTATTTATCATAACCCTATAGAATAGAGTAGAACTAATTTTTATAAGTTTTTTGGGGGGTGATGGTGCTATTTTTCTAAGGGTCCCCAGGAAATACTTATGTTCAATCATTAACAAAAGCTTTACAGGGGCAGAAAGCTTTAACTTTCTCCCGCAGAGGCTTGAACTGCGGAGCTTGTGCTTAGCAGCCCAATGCTTAACTCACAATACCAAAAGGACCATCCCTTTTCTACCCTTGAGGTGACCTCAACCATGAACGCAAGAGAGGCATGAAGGATTTCTGAACTTCCATAACAGTAGCTACAATTTTTGGTAGAGACTAAGCCAATGGGAGAAAACCCCGAATCATTTCCTAGCATCTGAAATTTGAGTCTGAACCAAGACCTTCCCATGACAATCTTGGCCACCTTTTGGAAGACCCTGGCCAAGAATAAAGATATCCAAGAAGAATTTAAAATTGATGTCTGGAAAAGAGGAATTCATTCATTATGATTCAAGCCTCTGGCTCCATCATTGTCAAAATTCAGATAACTCCTGAACTTGTCTTGTTGTTGCATGAGACAACATGTTCACATTTTTGTATTAAAGAACTTCAAATTAGCTAAGGAGCTTCTGTTAAGGAAAAGTACTCTCAACAATATAAATCATGACGCTAGCAATTAAAAAATATTCTTGCATTCAATAGTAGATGAAAGTGTGATGAATCTTATTTCCCAAAGACTCCAGGGGATTATAAATCATTTTAAAGATTTGAAAAGCAATATGTATGTAATGAAATACACACCATGTCTGAATATCTTGTCTTACAAATAAAATATGACACATGAAAAAATGCTAATTGCAGCATGATATATGGCCCCCAAATTTTAAGTGCAAACCAAGCCTTACCTATAGGACACAGGTTAAATATACGACAGTATATCAATGCCAACTCAATGGCATCCAACAGGAACATTTATGAGATAATTTTAAGTTAAGAAAAAAGCGCTGAAAATAATATTTCATTTATTATAATTATTTTAGCAATGTAAAATGGTATATACATAGAAAGCAGTCATTCTCCACCCTGGGTACATATTTGAATCTCCCAGGAAGCATTGCAAAATATGCAAAAATATGCTGATGCCTCAGAAATCCTGATTTAATTGGTCTGAGGCAGAACTCAAATCCAGATATTTTTCTAAGGATCCCCAGGAAATACTTGTTTATGTACAACCATTAACAAGAACGCTGTGAAAAAAATGAACAATACATTCCTAAAAGTAGCTCATTTTTACATATTTACAACTTGGTATATTTCACATATCCCAATATCCTCTGATTTGGCATATTCACATATTCAAATATCCTTGTTTGTGTTGACATTTCTCACCCATGGTTAAACCTCATGAGGCTGAGGATTTGCTTGTTTCCTTGGATGCTAACACAACATGGTAGTTGACTTGTGCTCTGGAATAGAATAAGAAATAGAATAGTAATTCATGTGAGTTTCCTGTGGGTATAAGTCAATTTGTTGATACATTATAACCTGGTTTGGTAATTTCAATAGCTCTAATATTACTATGGCATCTGGAGTTGTTTCTAGTAGGTTAGTAACAGTAAAGTTCATATAAAAATAGGTGCTTTTCCGCCTGCCTTACTTGGTCTCAATGTCCTTTAATTTGTCCTTATCCTATAAATGTTGAAGTGTACCATATCTCCGTTCTCTCTCTCTCTCTCTCTCTCTCTCTCTCTCTCTCTCTCTCTCTCTTTGCTGAACTCTGATGCCATATACCTTATGGATTTCTCAATATCTCCACTTGAATAGAAATCTGGACTTTAACTAAATATAAACTTTTCATTTTTGCCCCAGAGATGTTTCTTTCCAGTATTTCCCACCTCAGTAAATGATATCACCATTTACCCAATGGTATGAAGCAAACCTTCATAACATTATTAATCCTCAATGTCATACCAGGTTCAATTGGTCAACAAATTCCATTGGTTACGCCTTAAAAGTATATCTTGGATCCAACTCACTACATCCCTCCTTTAATGCACTAACTTAGTTCAAGCCAGCATAACAGGTAAAGATTATAACAACCTTTTCATAAACTTTCCAGTTTACTTCTTGTGCCTTTCATTGTCTGAATTACTGCAGATTGTGTCTGCCCCCCCCCCTTTATATCACTCCAATGGCTTTCTGTTATCAGCTTGACTGATTAGGCTCTGCCACATCTGGTCCATGGCAAGCTCCAGCTTCCTCTCTGCGTTCTCCCATTACTCACTGAGCCCAGGTTCACAGTGTGGCAGCTCCGCAAAGCCACAGTCTAGGGCCTTTTTGCTTTTTGCTCCATCTTCATAAAAAGCATAAACCCTGTATGACTCTGCACCTTAAAGTTCAACAGGGTGATTCTCAAAGGTCAGGGGAGCAGATAACATCTTCTTGGCTCCCGATCCAAAAGAGAACCTCCTCTTATACGCTGGGACCACACCCTGTCACTCTAGCCCTTTAAGATTCATCCTTTTTCTTCATCTCTTTTATCCTGACTTGCTGTTCTGTACATTTCTACTCCCCCACAGTCTCCATAACAACAGGGAACAGAAGCACTTAAAAAGTTGATCTAAAAAGCAGTCTCTTCAAATGAAAATAAGTTTAGTATCTAGACTTCCTAAAGTTATGATGAGCAAATATCATGATATTTGTAAACTAGCAACAAAAGGACAAATACAAAATATGAGACCATTATTATAAAAAGTCAAGGAATGTCTACACAGAAGAAACAGACTTTATTTGTTACCAGAGGTGGAAGGGGAGGGAAGGAAAATTCGCTACTTACCTAGACAATACTCAAATCAAGCAAGCCGACTGCCATCAAGTCCACTGCTTTGTGTGGAGGCGGAGTCAATGTACAGTCAAGGGGAACCAGCACAGCACCAGCAGCATCAGTGCGGCTAAAGAGGACAACACTGCAAGGTGCCCAAGAGCTATAAACAACCAAGGTCAGTACTACCCTGAAATATCTGTAACAGCAATCTATAACTGGATACATAGGCAGACATGCAAGCTAAACATGCATGAATGGGACCACCCTGGCATGCATGGGTGCACACGTTTGGCAAACCAAATTTTCTCCATATATATTTGTACATGCAGTAAATAGGTCGATGACTCTT
This sequence comes from Nesogale talazaci, assembly GCA_004026705.1. Taxonomy (NCBI): domain Eukaryota; kingdom Metazoa; phylum Chordata; class Mammalia; order Afrosoricida; family Tenrecidae; genus Nesogale; species Nesogale talazaci. The sequence continues at coordinate 77,948 of PVJH01006895.1, forward strand.
CTGAAGCACTCAGACCATACTGGAGGAGAAAAACAATAAAAAATTAAACACTGAAGGCTATTCCTAATTACTATACTGTTTCCTATTGGTCAAGAGTCTAGATCCCAGAATGAGATTATCTGGGCACAAATCCGGTTTTACCCCTCACTAATTGTATGGCCTCAGACATGTCATTTAACGTCTTTGGTCTCGGTTTCCTCATCTGTAAAATGGAGATAACTATAGTGTCTAGACCTCATCGAGTTGTTGTGAAGATTAAAGGACTTGGTCCACATGAAAGATCCAAAACAGTGCCTGGGACGGTGGACACCTGTGTAAGGAGTTTGGCTTCCTCATCCCTTCTCCGCTTGCATCTTTTGGTTCCAGGAACAGGCCATCTTCTTACCTCTTTCTGAAACCTAATGGTCTGTCTACATGACAGCAAGGTCAAAAAGATACAATTTGAGGGCCAACTCCCTCCTTCTGAGGACATCAAGAGGGCAGAAAGCAATGGGACTTTTATTAGCAAGGTTAAAAAGACATCTGGGAAAGGAAATATTCTCTGTCACCTGAGCCATGGTGATAATGGGGCTAGCATGCCATTAACCTTAGAGTCATCTAAGTGGACCTGGGCAGCAGAAGATAGTAATAAGTATGGCCTTCGCACTGTGTCCCTCTGCAGGAGACCAGGTGGAAGAATCTACATCTACCAGCACAGTGACCAGAATCTGGGCAAATCCTGTGACTATCTCAGTTAAGTCTCCCATGGAAGCCATCAGTTGTGCCCACACAGCTTTTCAGTCAGATAACATCTGTTGTGTAGTCAGTTTCTTATTATAAAATATTAGAGGCCACTTCCCATGTTTTAATATATGTTCCAGGTCTGAGCAGAAGGACATGGTAGAAATGGAGCAACCCACCTTAGTCATCTGTGTCCTCTTTCTGGTTGCTTCCTGACCCTCTACAAACCAGGTAGGACCTGGACATACATTGCAGATTGGCCAGGTTGCACCACAAGTACAGCACAGAGGAGCAGGGTCCAGTGATGTCACTAAGTTCCGATTTGCATCTCTGTGTTTGGCTGTGTTGCACAGAGGATCTTCATGTGTTGGAATCAGCTAAAGGACAAATAACAGCAACACAATAAATGTGCTTCAGGTTCACATTGCTTCCCAATGTCTCTTTCATTAACTAAGAATATAAATCTGAGCTTGGAATTCTTCTTTAATTCTCACACTGCTTACCTATGTTAAATCACAACAAAGAAATGGCTATTTAAACCCTGAAATTACAACTCTCAAGGAAACTCTTATTTGCTCTGTATTTCTAAACATGCCCCCACCCCAATCTTCTTTTAAAATATTGTTCTACAAATTGGGTTAAAATTATTGATACCTAAATATATACGCCCCATGATAATTATATATCATAGTATAATAAATTAAAATGTCACAGTCAACTGGGGGATAATGGGCATTTATAGAGGTTCAAATATAGGTATGTACATAGGTGCATATATTTGTAAGTGACAATGGGGAAATAGATCACCATGCATACCTATAGGGTTAGTAGTAGGACAGCAGATGGGCATTGGACCTCCACTCAAGTATTTCCTCAGTACAAGAACATTTTGTTCTATTAAATTGGCATTCCAAGGTGCTCACCTTCCCAACAGGATCACTGAAGACAAAAGTGTGCATAACAAAGGTGGTGAAGAAAGCTGATGGTGCCTAGCTGTCAAAAGATGTTGCATCTGGGGTCTTAAAGTCTTGAAAGTAAACAAGCAGCCACCTAGCTCAGAAGCAACAAAGCCCACATGGAAGAAGCACACCAGCTTGTGGGATCACGAGATGTCAAAGGGAATCGATATCAGGCTTGAAGAACTAAAGAGCATAACATTGCATGCTCACTTTCGTTATATGATCGCTGTGTGCATAAGCAAATGTGGTGAAGAAAGCTGATGGTGCTTGACTACCAAAAGATATAACATCTGGGGTCTTAAAGGCTTGAGTAAACAAATGGCCATTCAGCTCAGAAGCAACAAAGCCCACATGGAAGAAGCACACCAGCCTGTGTGACCACAAGGTGTTGAAGGGATCCGATGTCAGGCATCAAAGAACTAAAGTTAAATCATTATTAATGAGGGGGAGTACAGATTGGAGACCCAAAGCCCATCAACAAGTGAAGCCACATCCTCTTACAAAGAGGGGTTGCAGGAGGAGATGAGCCAGTTAAGTGTAGTAACAATGAAATATGTAACTTTCCTCTAGTTCTCAAATGCTTCCTCCCATCCACTGTCATGATCCCAATTCTAATACACAAATCCAGCTAGACCAAGGGATGTACAGTGAAGTTGGAAACATGGAGAATTTAGGATAGATGATCCCTCAGGACTAGTAGTAGGAGTGGTGATAACCAGGATGATGGAGCGATGGTGGAATAGAAAAGGGGAACCAATTTCAAAGATCTACATGTAGTCTCCTCTCTGGGGCACAGACAACAGGGAAGTGAGTGAAGGGACACATTGGACAGTGTACAGTATGAAAAACTAATAACAATTTGTAAATTACTAAGGGTTCATGGGAGAGGGGATGGAAGGAAGGGAAATATAGGGAGCTGATACTGTGGGCGTAAGTGGAGGGAGGACGTTTTGAGATTGAGGATGGCAACAAGTGTGTAAACGTGGCCTGCATACAACTGATGTATGTATGGATTGTGATGGGAGTTGGATGAGCCCCCAATAAAATGATTCATTAAAATAGGGGGTGAGGAGGCAGGAGGAGCTTATACCAAGGGCTCAAGTGGAAAATATTTTGAAATGAATATGGCAATATGTGTACAAATATGCTTGATACAAATGATGTATTGAATGTTATAAGAGCTGTAAAAGCCCCCAATAAAATAATTGGGGGAAAAAGTCACAGTCATTAATACTTACACCCAGGTAAAAAAGCCCTGGAGGCATCATGATTAAGCACTGGTAAGTAATTTGAAGGTAAGTAGTTTGAAGCCACCAGCTGCTCCACCGCAACAAGATGAGATTTTTCTATGGCCATAAACAGTCACAGTGTCAGAAGTCACAGGGGAAGTTCTACCTTGCCCTGGAGGGTCCCTCTGAGTCTGCATCCTCTTGGTGGCAGTGAGGGTTTGGGAAACCCAGGTAAAAAAAAAGATATCTTCTTCAAATTAAGCATACCAGCATCCAAGAGACAGTCTGAATATATGGGTGAGGATAGTATTATAGATAAATGAATCTTCCTATCATAATTTATTCCACAAGTAGAAAATAGTATTCTTTTAGTTTGGTTGCCAGCTATCAGGGAAGACCTGGCCAGTTACCAGAGAACAATAGAGAGTAGGAAAAAAACCCCAAAAACCCAAACAAACAACAACACAAGGAAATTAAGTGATTTTTTTTAAATAACTAACTTAAAAGGCAGTATCTTAGAAATTAATTAAAATGCAATATATAAGGTTGATGATAATCAGGTCACTAATTTAATTTTTGTAATGAGGTTAAATTCAGAATTTTTTTTTCTAATTAAGGTTATTGTATTATAGCCCTAAGGAGTCCTGGTGGTAGAGTGGACTATGCTTCGGACTGTCAATTGCAAGTCAGCAGTTTGAATCAGCAGCCAGTCTAAGGAAGGAAGAGATGCCTTTCCAGTCCCGTAGAGCTCCAGTCCTGAGAACAGAGCGTGGCAGCGAGAATTGAGTAAGGAAAGCCCTAAATCAAATTTTCTTTGTGATACTAGGAACTGCCATGTGCAGATGGGGTGGTACAAATGCATGCCAGGAGACTGATGGAACGAAGTTATCAATAAAATGCTGACATTTATTGACATTAGTCCTAGATTTCAATCAGACCTACTTGCTAAGCACTTCTAACAGCAACAACAAAAGAGAAAGTGCATATAAACAAATAGGTCACTGCAGGTATCATAAAATTTAGAACAGGGGTTATCCAAGGTTAGATAAATTACCTTAGATAAATGCTAAATAAATATCCTCAAATTTATTACATGCTAGGAAACCATTGTAAAACAAAATCAGACCATACTACCACCTGCTCTTGTAATATATCATTAACCCCGTAACATTAGACAACAAAGCACATCTGTTATGGACTTGCTCACTTCTATTGATTAATATAAAACACAAGTAATAAATTATATTTTTCCTAAACATTTACCCTCATCACTGCAAAGACTGTTTTATGAAGCTATAATGTCAAAAGCACAAATAACTTGGAAATGAAGCAAAGCTTTGAGATATTTTGAATGAATTTCTTAAATGTTCCTGAAGTTATTGATGTATAGTTTAATCTATTTGTAGCTAATAGACACAGAGATGAATACTGAAGTGTCAGGCCTGAGTTATTCACCATAAAATGCCTTGTTTAATGTTTCTTTAATTAAATCAAATCGTTAAGACAATGAAAATAAAAAGAAAGGTCAAGCCACTGAGGATAAGCCACTTAACCTTATATCTTATTGCACATAACAGCCCAGTGTAAGAAACCAATCTTCATAAATTAAATTTATTTCATATTCTTAGAGCTTATGAATAAATCATCTTCTGTAATTAAATGATGCGTGCTGCTTCTCTGCAAAGCCTACTATCAGTTGTAAGGTTTGGCTTATCTATTCCAGATTTGATAGTTATCTCCAGGGAACTCCCTACAGTCAACTGGTATGCTGTACCCTTGGGCACTTACTGAATCTATTTGTGTATTTGAGGAACTGTGGGGAAAGGAGAAGCTAATAAAGACTCCAGCAGTAAAACTGATCAAGATAATTCTCTTAACTCCTTAAATTAGACTGGAATCACTCATTAGGTTTTGTTTCTCACAAAAGAGAGCAACAGGTAATCTCTGTATCCTATTAATAAATCCCTCCGGACAAAGTTCCATTTTCCAGAAATCAAATTCAGATGCTCTGCACTGCAAAAGTATTTGTGGGTGTACGGACACATACCCTCAAAAGCACACAATATAAAGCCCCATTTATTTCCCTTGTACACTCCCTCTATGTTTTTCTATTTTTGTCAGCCGATTCCCCCCAAACTTCAAATGCTGAAATAATTTGAAAGGCAGGATCGCATTTCTTTTTAAATGTTAGAATGTGCATTTTTAAAAGTGCTTCAATTCTCCTGCTTCAGGAATTTTGCTGATCTTCCTCTAAAACATGTACAGAAAATTGAGGTATTTCTTTTATCCAAGGTCTGTTCTTCATTCATCTGTAGCCAGATGAGGATGGTTCAAGACTATTTTTGGAAACTAAAATAAATCAAAGGGAAAAGGTAAGCAAGTTTTTCTCTCCATACAAAATGCAATCCATTTCCCATTATTTTCTGCACAATGGAGTATTTCAAATTTTTTAAAAAACGCAAAAATTTATGCTGGAGGCCTTATGTCCTCTAAGAGGAATTCTCAGTTGGCCCCTCCCACAGCTTCCTCCCCACCTTCAACCTTCCCAGCCCCCCCCCCCCCCCCCCCCCCCCCCCCCCCCCCCCCCCCCCCCCCCCCCCCCCCCCCCCCCCCCCCCCCCCCCCCCCCCCACACACACCCATCCCTCTGTTCCCCTCTCGGAAGAGTCTGCAGAATAAGAATGGCATTATAGGAGAACTCTGAAAAGCAAGCAATCGAGGAAGCAAACAAAAAGAATTACTCTGCTTTGTAAAGAAAACAAAGTGACCATTTCTCAAAGTTGACCTAACGAGACTTTAAAACCTACAGTGACTCTTTAGGACACAGTAGAACCTCCCCGCGGGTGGTTTTGAATTGCTGATCTAGGCATCAGCAGCCCCAACAGTGACACACTTGCTTATGGTGTTATCAACTGAAAGCCTGTAGTGCACTGAGCTAATTGCTGTAAATTGAAGTGACTACATTAATTGTCTAGGAGAAAGTGGCTTTAAAAAAAAATTGAGAGGCGGGCTGAGCCCCGGTGGCGTAGTGGCTGTGCGCGGGACTGTGGCCCACTGGGTTGGAGGTTCAAATCCAGCAGCACTCTCCAGGAGCAAGGCTGGGCCTCCTACTCCCACCACCAGGAGGCAGTGATGCCCCCCCCCAAAAATTAAAGAGGCAAGGCTGGAGTCACTCTGTGACCGCCCCATCTTCTCCGCACGATTTCACCACCTCGGATGTTACCAAGCTGACCCCACTGTCTCATGGAGTTATCAGCAGACAAGGCACCATTGATTCAGGCATGATTGGTCCTGAAGCTCATGGGAAGTCTACAGTTGCAAAAGTTTTTCTGGAGTCCCCACTGTCAGGTTCAAGAATGAACTAGAAAGAAATAATACCATCAAACTTGGGTATGCTAAGATTTATAAACTTGATGACCCGAGTTGCTCTCAGCCAGAACGCTACGGATCCTGTGGAAGCAGTACACCTGATGAGCTTCCTACAGACATTCCAGGAACCAAAGGGAACTACCAATTAGTCAGGCATGTTTCCTTCATGGACTGTCCAGGCCGTGATATTTTGATGGCTACATGCTGAACGAACGGGGCCGCAGTGATAGATGCAGCTCTTCTGCTGATAGCTGGTAATGAATCTTGCTCTCAGCCACAGACGTCTGAACACCTGGCTGCTATAGCTATCAGGAAACTGAAACATATTTTGATTCTACAAAATAAAATTGGTTTGGTGAAAGAAAGCCAGGCTAAAGAACAGTAGGAACAAATCCTTGCATTCATACAAGCTACCGTGGCAGAAGGAGTGCCGATTATTCCAATTTCTGCCTAGCTGAAGTACAAAATGGAGGTTGTCTGTGGGTGGATAGTAAAGAAAATTCCAGTATCTCCCAGAGACTTTGCTTCAGAGCCCCACTCATTGTGATGAGGTCCTTTGATGTCAACAAACCTGGCTGTGAGGTTGAGGACTGTAAGGGCGGTGTTGCTTAAAGTAGTATTTTAAAAGGAGTGTTAAAGGTGGGCCAAGAGTAGAAGTCTGACCTGGAATTGTTTCCAAAGATAGCGAAGGAAAACTCATGCCTAAACCAATCTTTGCCAAAGTTGTGTCACTTTTTGCGGTGCATAACCATCTTCAGTATGCAGCTCCAGGGGGTCTTATTGGAGTTGGAACAAAAATGGACCCCACTTGGTGCCGAACTGACAGGACAGAAGGGCAGGTACTTGGTGCCTTAGGAACTTTACCTGAGATCTCCAGAGTTGGAAATTTCTTATATCCTGCTCAGACGACTTCTAGGTGTACCTACGTATTGAAGGAGAAGACAAGGTGCACAATCGAAGAATGAAGTGCTCATGGTGAACATGGGATCCCTTTGGACCAGAGGAAGAGTTAGTGCAGGGAAGGCCGATTTGGGCAAAATTGTTTTGACTCATTCCGTGTGCACAGAAGTAGGAGAAAAATGGCCCTTAGCCAAAGAGTAGAGAAACACTGGCATTTAATTGACTGGGGCCAGATAAGAAGTGACAATCAAGTCCACAGTAGTTGATTACAAAGATAACCCAGGAAACTAACAGTAAATTTGGAAAAATCACTCTCCAACTTAGGGATGTATGAAGTGCCCAGTTAAATAACAATAAATTCGGAAAATCGCTCCCCTCACCCAAAATAAATAAATAATCCCTTCACATTCATGAAACAACTTTACATGTTAGTGCTAAAATACATGTGTGGGCACCTTGCCTTTATGAATATTAGTTGTTCCCGGTGGGGCTTAGTAGCTCCAATGGGCAGTCTAACATACAAATGGAAGAATAAAGAATACCAGATGAAAACGTACCAGATGAGAGACTCTAGTGGTGAGTAAACGAATGGGATTTGCTCCACCATGTGTGCGAGGCTCCATTCTCCGTCCTCTCCCTCGCCGCCATCGGATGAAAAGCGAGCGGCCTCGTGGTTTCCAAGAGAGTCCACTCAGCGGATATCCGCGAGTCCCAACTTGAGCCTCCAGGAGTTAAATAGCTGTTTCAGAGTGTGTGGGAATGTGTCCTGGGAAAACAATTGCTTCAACATCTGTGCTAGATTTAAAATGAAATAAGTCATGTTTAATCAAAGGCATAAGCAAGTAGAGTCATGTGAAGTCTAATTTCATAAAGTCAAGCTAGTATCTCATAACTAACTTGGGTCAAGTTTATCCTTAATGTTCTTCCCCAGTCTTTTCACTGGAGAGAATGTCTTCCTCGTCTTGTTCAGATATGAAACTGAGTGCGTGCCCTGAGTGACCAGGAAACTGAAGACCATGGGCGATGCTTTGATAAACGTAGTTACACGGGTCCCTCCGTGGATTCCCACGTGGATTTGTTCCTCATTCAACATCGAACTCTCACTTGTTACACACTGCCCTAGGGGCCAAACCTTTTTGTAAAGGTCTGCCATCATTTTGTTGTTGCTGTCGAATTGATTATGATCTAATCACTGATTGAAATAGATCCAGTATGAAAATGGGGTGGGAGTGGACTGGACGGAAGAGCTGAGAAGCTGTAATAGTACAAGGGGGAGACGTGATGGTTGCTTTTTTACATAATTAGAAACTGTTTAAAAAAACAGAGGAGAAACAGAACAATGCCAACTCCTGGGAAGCAAAAGTGAGTACACACTTCAATAATGTTTGAGCCATTTTTAGTCTAACCATTTATTACTCACACAATTAAATACAAGGCAATAAAACCAGGAATAAATGCCAGTTTGTTAGACTATGTTCAGGGCAGAGACTCAGAAACAGCTGTCATGGTCGCCTCTAATGAACTACAGATTAGCATTTTTTTAAGCAATTATTATGATGGTCTCTAATTGAAAGGAAAAAACAGGTTAAATAGCCTTAATTAATACAGTGAAAAATAGAATGGGAAAGTCATAAGTATATTAATCACAAGATACCAACTATTGGGTATTGTATGCTGTACATTCTGGTTTTTTGCTGGCTTCTTTGTTTATTTGATTTTGCCAAGAGTCATGACATAGGAGCCACAGTTGTATTCTTTATAGACAAATACTCAGACCACTTAGAAGCAGCATTGGGGGACCCATGAGAGTAAGAGTGTGCTCTCTGATGCTGGACGGTAGACATGTTAGGCAGCTAAGCTTAGGGACTGCAGAGGGTCAGGCTTCCAGCCGGGAGGGGTAGGTACACCTGGGTGGGTCCTGCACCTGGATTGCCTACCAAGGCCAGGTGAATTCAATTGAACCAATGGGGTCGACCAGGGTCATCACCATGTCTCCACCCCCTCCCCAACCCTCTCGCCTCCACCCCCACCCCCAAGAATTGAAAAGGCAGGAGCCCTGAACTGACTGCATGACTTTTCTGAGCAACTTTCAGGCAGGCTGTAAAGGGGTGAGGGACCCTGCGGGTGCCTGTGTAAACCTGAACCTTCTTCCAACTTTCATAGAGCTCACTTGGATCACAAACCAGGCTTCAGTGTGAATTCTTTCTGGCAAGGAGCCAAGGACCAGGGTCTATCTCTCCCCCGAGAGATCCGACAGACACATTAACAATCCAGCTCTGTCTTGTTTTATATGAGCAACTTCGTCAATCACTTAACTTCTTTGAGCTTGAAACATTAGGAACCTTTAATACACAGAAAATTATTCAGATGATTAGATGAGATTTTATATGCACAAACAGAGCTAAATGTTAACTTTTAGTTTTGAACTCATCTTTCCAATGGATAGATGGAGATGGCTATGAGTCACCCTGACGCCAAGAAAGAATGGGTCGGGAATACTTGTCACTGTGTCGGCGTAAGACAGACCAGATTGATTTGAGAAACTCTAAGTCTATCTTAAAATGCCAGACAGAAGCAGGACCTGTTACTTCCAAACTGCTTCTAAAAGTCCAGTTAAAGTCAAGCAAGTTAAAAACCTTAAATTACATGACAGAAACAGCAATGAACACAGGAAGAGACTCACATGATTTTACAGTGTCACCGGAAAAGATTTAGCAGATTTTTATAATGACCAGAGGATAGAATTGATTCTCTCTGAAGGCAGGTTTTGCTATGGTCATCAGGAAATTGTCTATACCTACATTTCTCCCATGACCCTTAGACCACTATCCCCTAAACTTTAGGGCCTAGATATATGCCCTTGTGTACCTCAATTAGGTAACGCTTCTGGACCTGATCTTACCAGGTCACCCCCCTCTGAAGCCTAGGAATGGGGACACTTCCTGGGTGGCCTTAATGACCTCATTTGCCTCCTTCCTGAGTTAGGACATGGCCTATGCCTTAAGCTCAAAGTAACTTTTTACTGCAAGGGAGAGGGGGTGTTAACATGTTGGATTTTGAACAACAAAAAAGTTATATTTCTAGTACTTTGACTAGCAGCAAGCTAACTCTTTCACCTCCTTTAGCTATCCTACAGATCAGACAGAGACTGGCTGGCTGCTAGGAGTAGAGGCACGAGGAATGACCCAAAGTGTAAATGACGCGGACAACTGCTCTCTGATAAATAACCAAGAGCACAAGCTCACCTCCCTCCAGTCGGTTCTCACCCTGAGCAACTCTAGAGTACAAAGAGGACTTGCTCTTGGGGGTCTCTGAGAGTATAACTCAGAGAGACTGGTCATTTTGAACTAGTGATCAGACAGTGAAGAGCCTTCCTGGGGACCCTGAGATGCCTGTGTCAGGAACCGACACAGAGTTTACGTGGCTCATTTTCTTTTTTTGGTTTTTGTTTTTGTTTTTTTAATTGTGGTTAAAAATACAAAAAAAAAGAAATTTATCCATTTAAGAATTTCTACTTTGTACATTAGGCAAATCTCTTTCTTAAGGCTCCCTTAAATTGTTTGAAAGCAAAGGTGTCACTTTAAGGATTAAAGTACCCCTGACCCAAGCCATTGCATATCTCTTTGTCTCAGTTGCATGCAAGAGCTGGACAAGGAGTAAAGAAGACCAAAGAAAAGTTCGTGTCCCTTGAAAATTCAAAAAGGAAAAAGAAAAGTTAATGTCTTTGAATTATGGTCCTGGTAAAGAGTATTAAACATATCGAGGACTACTTAAACATATGAAGGAAAAATCAACAACTCTCTTGGAAAAAGCACAACCAAAATCCTCCTTAGACGTGAGGAGGGGGAGACTATGTCTCACATACTTTTGACATGTTATCAGAGGAGACCAGTCACTAAAGAAGAAAGTCATGCTCTGTCAGCAAAAAAAATGAAGATCCTTGACAAGATAGATGGACACCATGGTTGCAGCTGTGGGTTTAAACATAGGTACCATGGTCTAGCCCTGCACCATCCTGACAATTGCTCCTCTGTTTAAACCCATCCTTGCAGCCATCGTGTCACTATAAATTGGAATCCACTCTGATGGTGCCTGAAAAGTATAATTCAGTGACGTTCTTCATGTTGCATAACTATTATTGTTACCCCTTTGAGAATGATTCTACCACCATTAACATAAATTCAATGTTCCCCAGACAAAAAGACCCCCTTTGCCTCCCTTTCTACCCCAGGTAAGCGCAAGTAATTTTTACTCTCTATACAATTGCTGGGGGCGTAGTGGTGACAGGTTTGGCTGCTAACTACAAGGCTATGGACTGTCTATCCCCATCAAGAAGTGCAGTCTCAACCTCACAGGCACAGTTCCACCCTGTCCTCCTGGGGTGGCTAGGAATCAGAATTTCTTAGATGGCAGTGAGGTTTTTGGTTTTTTTATATGCATTTGCTTATTTTGTGTACATTCACATAATATTTGTCCTCTTAAACTGACATTTCACTTCGAATAATATTTTTAAGTTTCCTCCATGTTTTGGCATGCTGGATTTTTCATGTCTCTTTACAGCTAAGTAATATTCATATATGTGTGCATACATGTGCCGATATCAGACAAAGCTTATTGTAAACTTGACCTTGGTGAATGGATATCTGGTCAGCTGATCTTCCTTTTGACCTATTCTGTATTTGTTCTAAGTTTAAACATTGCCCGCTTGTTTCTAGACAGAGATTTTAATATTGCTAGTGGTTATTTTCTTCTGCTTCTTCTGCTTCTTCTTCATTGTCTTCTTCTTTTTCAGGGAGGGGGTAATTTGGTATGTTTTCCAGTATAGGAAGCACAGAAAGGGCAGGTATATAGAGACAATAATTGTCAAGGATACAGAGGTGGGGAGGTTGAGGGGAATTTGAGAGCAAATGGTGAATATGGGGGCTTGGGGTGGGGGGTGGGGGAAATACACTGGAACTGATTGTGGAGATGTATATACAACTCTTAAAATTCAACTACACTATGGAAGTGTATGATATGTAAATTTTATCTCAATAAAACATTTGGGGAAAATGTAGGATGAAGAGAGAACTTTTCCACAATTATAATACTCCAAATATTAGGCAAACTATTTACCAGAATTTGTTATAAGAAGTTGAATTAGTTATTCTCCCTGAAACTCCTAGTTATCTAAGGCTTTTGTGTTATCTCACTACAGAGCTAATTCCCCTGCTGTTAGGATGATGGTTCCCTTCCTTTGAAGCCTGTGGGCGGATTCTTATGTTGATATTAATAATGTCTAGCCTAACCTGTTTAGCCACATCCAGGAGTCTGGGGTCTTGTCTCCTCACATGGGACCCTGATAGCTCCCTTTCCTATAATGTGTGCACATGGCACAACCCCTTCCTGTGACGTATGTCCTTGCCTGTAATTAGGGGTGTGGCTTAGCTCCAGAGGGTATATAGAGATGGGACGTAAGATAGAGGCTCTCTCTTAAACCTGTCTCTCTCAAGCCTGCTTCTTACCGGCCTGCCTCCATCCAGGCTGCCACTCGCCTGTCTCCCGCTCCATGTGGACCATCTAGTGGGTGGAGGTGAGCATGCATTATGAAAGGATATATATGTAACTTATAATGCTCTTCTCTCTCTCTCTCATGATCTCTATATTGGTGTTATAATAAATAATAATTATCACTACACAATTGCCTCTTGAACCCTTGCTGTTAGTATATCAGAGGCCTGATCACCCCCTGATAGGGAAAATATGTCCTACGTTCAGTAACACTTTAAATTTCTTGGTCTTATATTATGCAAATTTTATGATTTTCAAGAAATATATCTTATAATAAGTATTCAATAGTTGAATTGACCTCACATCCTGGCACATTTAATTGGTGACCATACTTTTAATTCATAACATTATAAACTTCAGGTTATAATGAACCCAAAATCACTGATATTCATAACATGGAGACTGATTTTGAGTAGCACTAAATTTCTAAGCACTGACAGTTATTTCTAAATGAAATCTAAAGAATTCAAGGTAAGGGCTGAGCCCCAGTGGCATAGTGGTTGTGCGAGGGACTACGGCCTACAGTGTTGGTGCTTCAAATCCAGCGGCAGCTGTCCAGGAGCAAGGCTGGGCCTCCTACTCCCACCAGGGCAGTGATGCCCACAATAAATAAATAAATAAATTAATTAATTAATTAAAAAAAAGAATTCAAGGTAGTCAAATGAATCATCAGAAATTAAATACCTTTTTAAAATTTTTCATTTAAAACAGATGACAAGTTTTGAAATTTAGAATATTGTTTCAGTGACTTTAAAATATATGTGTATAGGGCTGAGCCCCAGTGGCGTAGTGGTTGTGCGCGGGACTGCGGCCCACTGGGATGGAGGTTCAATTCCTGCTCACAGGAGCAAAGGCTGGGCCTCCTACTCCCACTACCAGGGCAGTGATGCCTAAAAATAAATAAATAAATAAATAAATAAAAATAAAAAATATATATGTGTGTATATATATATCCATATAATATATATATGTATCCTACTAAGACCAAATTCTTCATCTTAAAAAATATTTTTTCTTTTTCACAAACATTTCTAATACCACAGAAAGAGACCTTATTTAAATTATGTAAATTATAGGTTTTCAAATTTATTTGGCATATGCTCCCCTTTTCAGAAAAAATTTTAAAAATTTACTCAGTGCCCCAGTGGCACCAAAAACCCATTTTCCAAGGTAATGTAGAGGTATCTGTTTTGGAAGCCCCCTAAATACTATTGCCCACCTTGGGAAACACTGATAAATTTTTGTAAATAGTAAAGAAACCAAGATGCATAGTTACAAAACACATTTATGAGTTATATTGTATATGCCCATGCAATCCAAAATTTGACCCATATCAGCATTATCATCACTATGTTAGGCTGGTTTGATTAGAGAAGCAAATCCAGTAATAGTCATATATGTGCACTCGAGAGGTTTATATCCAGAAGTAATTATATAGTAAGCAAACATCCTAGCCCAGTCCAAATCAGGTCCTTAGGTCTGATCCTAGTCCAGAAGTCCCTCTTCAGACTCATACAAGCCCAGGCAATGATGCAGAATGCATAAAGATCACCTACCAGTGAGTACAGGTCTTGAAGATCCAATGGTGGTGGACGAACCTCCAGTGTTCTGACAGATATCACAGTGGCTCCCCAAAGGGAAGGCGGGGGGGGGGTCCTCTGGACCCTCCTTATGAGAAGGCCATGACCACAAGGAGTCACCATCTGGCTGTGACCTGATTGACAGGTTAAACTCCACCCCCACACTTTTATATATCTTTAAGTGGACAAGAAATGATGTAACTACCATAGGCATCATTAAGGCTGTATGACAATGACAGAAGCTGAAGTCCTCCCTCAGCTGAGCTCAAACAGACCTGCATCTTGGCAAAATCTCCAGGTGATTAACAAAGCATACAAGATTGAGTCACAATAGTAAGACAATCTGATTTACTGGTATTAGGAACATCTGAATCTTCCTTTTTAAACCCCAAGGAACCAATTTGAGGAAACTGAGTCAAAATGAAAACATTAGAAACTCAAGCTTCCAGCAAAATGAGGTTATTTTAGGCACAATACCGCTATCTAAAGAAAAGATCATGTAATTTCTGCTCTTTATTTCATAGAAGGAAAACAATTTTGTGCTATTTCTAACAACACTCCACAGGTATAGGAAATGTGCTTCATGTCACTCTAAGGGCGCTATATTTGAGGACAAAATAAACCAGTTGTTTTCTCCAAGATGAAAGCAGTAAACGGTTGTCCAAATTACTCAAGAAAGAAATATTATGTTGTGGTCTTCTTTTAAAGAGTGGATGATTACTTGAAGTTGTACAGAATCAGAAATAGTTCAAACCAAGCTTCACAGGAAGTGGGAAATAAGGCTCATCATGTCCTACCCAAGAGAATCTGAACAGCTGCTCTTTAATTTGGGAGACTGGATGAGGACTGTGACAAGCAAAAGTGACTAAAATTTTACTGTGGTGAAGTCTGAATATCCTATTTTACCCTATTTAGCACAATGAGAGAGCGGACAGATGAACCACACTAGAAAAAAGAGACCTGGAGACAAAGCTATTTAACTCTTCTTCATACGATAATGCTGATTCAGTTTCTAAAGTTAGTAAATATCCTATTATAGAATTATGTGTCCCCAAAATTATGTGTTGTAAATTCTAACTTCTGGACCTGTGGTTATCCTATTGGGGAGTGGGTTGTCTATGTTATGTTAATGAAGCAGAGCTAGTGTAGGGTTTGCTTTGGGTTAAAGTCGTAAAATTGTTAAAAGGAGGGTAAGGAAATTGAGAGAAGGGAAAAGGTATGTCAAGCCACCAGAATAAAGTCAGGAGCAGAAGTCCAGGAGGGGCAGTGACCTGCTTCCAGAAGCAACAGAACAGAAAGTCTTTCCCTAGAGCCCAAACTCTGAATTCATACCAAAAGCCTCTCCAACTATCAGAAAATAAACTTCTGTCTGATGGAACCATCCAGTTGTGGTATTTTCATTATAGTAGCCGTAGATAATTTTTTGAAAGAATAATATTAAGAAGTAGGAGTGGTGCTCTAACAAAACCTACAATATGGAAGTGGCTTAGAGTTGGGCAAAAGTTTATAGAGCAGTTCTCAAGCTGTGGGTCGAACGACTCTTTCCCAGGGTCGTCTAAGACCATGGGAAAACACATAAATATTTCACAATATGTAATTACATCTTGTTTTGTGATTAATTATTATGATTTAATTATGTTTATTTTCAATTTGTAACAATGGAAATACATCCTGCATATCAGATCCATACATTATGATTCACAACAGTAGCAAAATTACAGTGATGAAGTAGCAATGAAATTAATTTTATGGTTGGGCTTACCACAACATAAGGAACTGTATTAAAGGGTCATGGCATTAGGAAGGTTGTGAACCACTGGTTTAGAGGCTGGAAGCATTTTTAGATGCTTAATACTAAAATCTTAGACTGTTAGGGAGCTTAGTTTAGGGACTATGGTGTCCATTATGCATGTTCATTGGTACACCGAGGTGGGCTTGCACAAGGATTGGCCCATCTGGGACAGCTGAATTCAATTCAACCAATAAGGTCAACCAGGGCCTTCAACCAACACCTCTCAGGTAAGGAACGGAAAAGACAGGATCCCCGGAGCCACTGAGTGACTTTTTTGAACACCTTCTAGCCAGACGGTCAATGAATTAACCTAAACCTTCTTCTAACTTCCATAAAACTCACTTGCATCACAATCCAGACTTCGGAGTGAATTCTTTCTCACATGAGGTCAAGGACTGAAGTATATTTCTCCCCTGAGAGATCAGAGGAGACCACTGGCAGAATTACAGATGTCAAAAGCAATTTTAGTGAGGACCCAGAAGCGAGTGAAGAGAGCCAAGGGGTCTCCATTGTCTTAAGTCACTCTAAAAGCCTCTCCCTTTGGGTAGATTCCAACTGCGGGTTTCCAAGATGACAAGAAAGTAGAAAGTCTCATCTTTATCCCTCAGAACAGTTTCCATTTCACACTGCCAGCCTTGGTGTTAGCAAACCAGCACATAACCACTTTGTCACCAGGACTCACATATGAAATCATCAGAATGTGGCTAGAAAATAAAAAACATGTTATTGAACAATTGAGGAGGATGATTCTTTGCAATGGCAAAGGGCTAATATGAATTACATCCAAATGATGGGTGGCATATAAAACGTGTAACTGATAAACTTAGATACCTGGCGTATTGTGATGGGAGTTGTATGAGGCCCCAATAAAATGATTAAAAAAATTTTTTTTTGAGAAAATCTGCTGTCCAAACTAAGAAAACTAAAGAAATGTCCTAGAGTTTTCATAAACTACAAAAATAATCTTTAATTAAAAAGATCAAACCTGTGACTAGTGAATCTAACTAACTATTACAGCAGAAAACCCATCAGCTTACACTGGCGGGAACAAAGGAGAAAAGAAAAAAACACTGTGTCTTGGAATTCTATAGGCAGAAGGCAACAGCTCTGTGTCCTCCAAGAACAGAAAAGGTGCATCCCTGGAGGGTGTGAAGATCAGCAGAACTGTTACTAGAAGTCTGAGGAACAGAGCTGCCTTTGTTTCAAAGGGTGGAGCTTCTGAGGTGTCGAGTGGTCAGATCTTTACTAACTCTACTGCGCAATGAGGGGCTGCCTTTCAACTGAGCCAAGAGGACGGGGCTGCTACTCAAAGATGTGGGGTCGGATGCCCCAGGGGCAGAAGAATAAGGTCTGCAAGGGCTGAGGATATGCGGGCACCACACACTTGTGCTAGAAGAATGGAGCTATTCAATGCCTGGCAGCAGAGTTACCTTCCCATCAGACCTAGAAAACAGCTGAAGTTCATGGCTCTGGGCCTTCCTCCCAGAATCCAGAGTTCATGGCCAACATACACCCAGGGCTTGAATGACACAGCCAATTTCTAGATAGTCTCAGAGGATAAAAAAATGATTGTTAAGGCTTGAAGCTAATGTAAGTTGTTCTGACCAGTTTGGGACAAGTTTGGTGAAATTTATCCCTTCTTTTTTTTTTTTCTTCGCATTTTTAATCATTTCATTGGGAGGTCTTACAGCTATCATAACAATTCATAGTTTAATTACATCAAGCAATAATGTACAATTGCTACCACAATCATTTCCAATACATTTTCTTTCTTCTTGAACTCCTGGATATTAGCCCCCCTTATCCCCTCCCTCCCCCATCCCAGCCACCTCCCAGGAATCCTTATTATTTTACCCCCATTATAGCTTCTCTTTTTTTTGCCATATCTTACATGATCCAATATATCCATTCACATAAAATTCTGTTGTTTAGTTTCATTGGGTTTGGTTACAGTCATCAATACAATTGACTCTTTATTCCCTGCCTCTGTTCCTATATCCAGGAAACCGTTACTTCTGCTACTGTTTCTGAAGGGTTATCTATCTTGGCTTTCACATACCCAATGATCTTATATATACAGATGAACATAAGCAAATCTAACATGATTAGTGAGGTAAAGCAAATAAAATCCATTAATATTAAGGGCAGGAAATATTAAAGAACTAGAGGATAGTTATGTGGTTCATCAGTGTTTTACTACACCCTGGATTTTCCCTTCCTTGTGTGTGGCTCTTCTGAGAGGGACTATACAATTATCTTACAGATGGGTTTGTGCTCTCCACTAAACCCAGGCCAGTTCACATCAATTTGGCTACTTCTTTTTGAAGTTCTGGTACCTCTTCCCATTGACATCTCATCACACAGGCTGGTGAGCACTTCTTTGTGGGCTTTCTTGCTTCCCTGCTATATGGCCCCTTTTTAACTACATGCCTTTAAGACCCCAAATGCTATATCTTTTTTTTTTTTCCCACATTGACACTTTTTTACTAGTCTTTTGGAAACAGGAATTTATTTGCCAAGAAGGATGATCCCATCATACTTCTGCTGGAACCAGGGCATGGCCTCCTCTTTGCCGATTCTGTGTTTGGCCCTGATGCTGCCTCTTCTGTGCTTCTTGTTGGCAGTGCTGAAGCCGGGCCTTCCTCGCACCAGGTAGAAGTCCCGATAGATGCCGATGCTGGGGTCATATTTGACCCCCAGGTCGATGTGCTCCTAGATCCCAAACCCGTAGTTTCCAGTATCGGAGAAGTTATTTTTCTGTAACTCGTACTCCCACACCTTTAGTCCTTTCTCCAAGATCTCCTGTGCCTTGGCCCCGCGGACTGTGCAGTGCATTGCGATTTTCTCGTTTCTCCTAATGCCAAAAAATCTGACGGTGTATCTGGCCTTGGAGAGAGCTGAGGTCTGGCCGGTGAGCTGCTCCAGCACCTTGGCGGCCGGGGTCAGCCTGTCGCCGCTCTCGCCCACGCAGATGTTCTGGCAGAGCTTGCGGATGCGCAGCTCCCGCATCAGGTTCTCCTTTTCATCTTGATCTTGTTGCGCCATGATGGAGGCCAGAAGACAGCATGAAGTTTTCAATGCTATATCTTTTAATAGCCAGGCACCATCAACTTTCTTCACCACATTTGCTTATGCACTCATTTTTTTCTGCAGCTATCATGTCAGGAAAATAAGTATAATACAATTCCACATTATTAGAACAAACCATTCCTGACCTGAGATAAGATTTAAATACAGGCCCAAAGTCTTATTGCCTTTGCATGTATACATACATGAACATGTACACAGATATTTACATATTTTTAATTTCTTCTTTTCTTTTTCCTTTTCGCCTACCCTACTATTTGTTTACCCATCATTCATCTCTCAATAATTCTTCTCAGATACAATTTAACTGATTAAACTCGACTAGAAAAGCTACACCCTCCTTACCATCAAATTTAGAACCCTTATTGTTTCCCGGTTCTCGTCATTATTGATTCCCCACTCACCTCTCCACCACCACCACCTCTGCCCACCTCCCATGGGCCACAGTAGTGGCCTGTCATTGTCCCTGTAAAATTGTCTATCCTGCCTATCTTGTATAGATAAATCCTCAAAAAAGAAAATGAATAAATAAATAACATAAAGACAGTCACAAGACTAACAGGGATCCTGACATTGAGCAGATGA
>PVJH01006896.1:0-55011 GCA_004026705.1 Nesogale talazaci
CCCCGCCCCCCCCTCCTTGCTTTGGGCTTCTGAGACTAAATCTTTACAGAAGCAAAAAGCCTCATTCTGCCTCCAACAGAGCAGATGGGGGACTTGAACCGCTGACTTTGTGGTCAGCCACCCGATGCGTAGCTCACAGAGCCGTCAGAGCTCCTTACTTACACTTCAAGCTCCTAATAACCTGCAGTGAGAAGCAGATTATTTTGAATATTTGAGGTAATAACCATCCCTCGCTAAGCCCGAGCTTCTACATATTTTCCTGACTCCAACTTAAAAAGCTCACCAGGCTTGTAAAACCCTGTAAAACAGGTGGCACTGCCCCTGTGAGTTTCTAAGACTGAAACTGCTTACAGGCGGAGAAAGCCCCATCGTTCTCCACAGGAGGTGCTGGTGGGTTTGAACTGCCAACCTAGCAGATCACAGCCCAGCTTGTAATCACAATGCCACCAGGGGGCCCAGGAGCTCAACCACTTTCTGTTCCTTCAGAAGTGCTGACAGGAGTCCTGGTGACACAGCGGTTAAGCATTCAGTTGCTAATTCAGAGCTTAGATCCCACTACTCACTATGCAGGACAAAAAGTGACAGTTTGGAGACCTTATGGGGCAGGCCCACTCTTTCGAAGTGACAGAATTTATTCCACAGCAATGGCCAAAGGGACCAACATATATTCAATTACAATTCGATCTAGGCCTTGAAAACTAAGATGGCGTCAGCCCAACCCCCAAAGACAAAACTGGGAATGATTTTACTCTTTTTTCATAATAGTGTATAAAATCAGTACAGTGTGAATGAATAATAAAAGCAGTTGATAAACTTAGCATTAACAAAAACCCCACTGCCATCAAGCCACTATCAACCCCAGCAACCCTGCAGGATACAGCAGAAGTGACCCTGTAAGCTCTCTGAGAGTCAGCCTTGACAGGAGCAGAAAACTCCATCTTTCTCCCAAGGCGTGGCTGCAGAGTTCCAACTTTTGACCTTGTGGTTAGTAGCCTGTCCTTCCACTCCACCATTACACACACAAAGAGATAAAGAATCCTCACTCTACTCCCAAGAACAAATCATCCTCTAAACTGTTTTGGTACTCTTGTCATGAAAAAATAAAAGTTGTGAGCTGAGCCCCCGTGGCGTAGTGGTTGTGTGCGGGACTGCGGACCAGGTTGGTGGTTCAAATCCAACAGCAGCTCTCCAGGAGCAAGACTGGGCCTCCTACTCCCACCAGAGGACAGTGATGGGTCCCCCTCCCAAAAAAAAAAAAACAACAACAAACAAACAAAAAATAAAAATGAAAGCAGTGTTTTAAGAGTAGGATTAATAAACTATAAATAGCAATAGTTACACATGTTGATAGAAACACAACCTAAGAGTGTAAACTCTAACAAAACATGCATGGGTTTAGACAGTTGAGCCAGTCCAATAAAATCATGGATTTGCCTCAAGTATCTTATTTTTTCAACTTTTTTATTTCATGATTTACAGCACATGTCATTGAAACATGTGGTCTTTTGCTTCTCATTCTAAAAGTCATTGAAACTTTAAACGCCAATCTCCACTAACAGAATCAGACACCCCTAAAGTTCAAGAAAGCTGCTGTGGTTTAACTAGAGAAAGTTAAAAAACAAAACCCCACAAACACAAACATTCACACAAAACCAAACAAAAAGGTGTCTGGAGCCTAAGTAGTCCAGGCAAATTTTCTCCTTTTGTGTTCAGAGTTTAATTTGCAGCTGAAAAAAAAGGAAGAAAGGAGCCCAGGGCCCACTGTCAGCGCTACTGAAGAGCTTTAGAGAACTGGCTGGGGCTCTGATTCCAACCCAGGGCTGGGACCTCCGCTGCTATTAAAAGGCTGTGAACTGGAAGTGTATTTTGGTCATTGGCATGCAAATGAGCATACCAAGTGTCCCAATTTCATTGTATAATTCCACTTATCTACACAGGAGAATCTCAGGAGAGGTATGGAAGCTACCCCAAAACTTTAAGGGATGTGTATATATGTGAAAACTCATACACACACGTAGAGACGGACACATAGACACACACACCTACTACCACCAATACTAAAGTCTGAAGGCTCTTTCCAGGGTAGCCACAACTTAGAGACCAGATCAAGAACAGTAAATGCTCACACATTCCTTTCAGATGCGTCCACAACCCACTCAAATGACTCACCTTTGGGCTTCCTCTTTTTGCTTTTCTAATTCTAGGATCTTTCGCTCTTGTTCTTTCTGTTTCAAGCGTTCAGCCTCTATGGATTTTTGTTTCTGGAGCTGTTGCTTATTATGTATTTCCCTTAGTTCCTACAAATGATCAAGAAACAGGTCATGTAATAACATGAGGGACAGGTGTTTCAACTGTTTATCAGTGTGCAACATTACCTAGTGGGAACCCTCCTGGAGAAATTTGGAGATAGCATTTCAAGATTTGAAAAAAAAAAAAAAGTTAACTTAGGAAACTGGATCACTATATACTTTGACAGAATTGAGCACCTCCCCTGACCCTCCCCCCTCGCCTTCCCCTCCACAAGCTGCCCACAAGAACACTTTAGAGGCCATCAAACATTACACCATTTCCCATGATGTGCTCAGTATGAACTATTGGTAGGAAGGGCATTTGAGAAGCCAAATGGCTAAAGATCAGAGTGAAAATACTGGAACTCAGCCAGCTTTAACATATGGCAATAAGACCATGATGCTCACCTTCCCAACATGATCACTGAAGACAAATGTGTACCTAAGCAAACATGGTAAAAAAGGCTGATGGTGCCTGGCTATCAAAAGATATAGCATATGAGGACTTAAAGGCATGAAGGTAAACAAGTGGTCATCTAGGTCAGAAAAAATAAAGCCCACATGGAAGAAGCATACCAGCTTGTATGATCATCAAGTGTCAAAGGGATCAGGTAACAAAGAACAAAAAATTATATCACTTTGAATGAGGGGGGAGTACAGATGGGAAACTCAAAACCCATCTGTACATAATGGGGCATTCACTTACAGAAGAGTAACAGGAAGATGAGCCAGTCAGGGTGCAGTGTAGCAATGATGAAATACACAAATTTCCTCTAGTTTTTCAATGCTTCCCCCCCCCCCCCACTATAATGATCCCAATTCTACCTTACAAATCCAGCTAGACCAGAGGATGTACACCGGCAGATAGGAACCAGAAACATAGGGAATCCAGGACCATGATCCCTTCAGGACCAGTGCTGAGAGTGATGATACCAGGAGGATGGAAAGAAAAGGGAGTAGAAAAGGGAAACCAATTATAAGGATCTACATGTAAGTTCCTTCCTGGGGTACGGACAACAGGAAAGTGGGTGAAGGGAAACATCAGGCAGTGTATGATATGACAATAGTAATTTATAAATTATTAAGGGTTCATGAGGGAGGGGGAGCAGGGAGGGTATGGGGAAAAGGAGGAGCTGATACCAATAGCTTAAGTAGAAAGCAAATGTTTTGAGAATGATGAGGGCAACAAATGTACAACTGTGCTTAACATACAATGGATGGATGGCTGGACGGATGGATTGTACTAAGAGTTGTATAAGCCCCCAATAGAATGGTTAAAAAAAGAAAAAAACTATCAGGCTTTTCTGATAGTCAGTCAACATCAATTTCTACTACCTTTGAAAATACACAGACCTCTTCAGACACCACTTTCAAGAAACCTCAGCTCCTTCCTATGATATGCTGCCTGAGAACAAATGGACAGGCCTCAGCTCCTGATCTCCATTCTTGCTCCCAAGATGAACTCTTCACAAATCCATGGGTGACACTGTCAGCTGTCCCAAAGTAGACCAGCAGTCAGACAGACAGCAAAAGACCATTCACATGATGATCATCATGTGAGACCTGGGTGTCTCCGTTGAAAGTAGCCCCGGCAGTGATTCCATGATCCTTAGCAGGTCATGGAACATAACACATATTCAAAGACATTCTTAGTACTCAAGTCAGGAGTCAAAACATCCAAAAGCATGAACAACAAGGAAATATCTATTGAGGGGGAAACACACTAGTTGCATAGGAATCAGATAGGAAGTGCAGATCTTAGGTCAGCAACAAATCAGATGAGTTCAAGTGTGCATTTCAGGTTGACCTCTTGGTCTGGTAAACTGAAACTAGTCTTCCAAGAGGCCATCTCCAGAGTCTAAATGGTGAGATTTAAGGATTAAAGCCTGCTGTGTCCTGTTGCCTTTGCTACTTCTGAGTCCAGAAGGGCAGGTTTCTTTCTGAACCTAAATGGCTACCCTGAGAGCTATTGAGTGGTTGAACCAGGTATAGAGGTTATCCGAGAAAGCCAGTGTTAAAACATCTGAGCAAAGCCCTAGCTAAACTACTGGGGAGCTAGACTATTGGTGGAGGGTTGTGTGCGGCTAGTTTCAGCAGAGCTTCCTGATTAAGGAAGACGAAAGGGCTAGAATTCCATTCCTAAATATCGGCCAATGAAAACTCTCTGAAACAAGCTCCCTCTGCAGATCAGGCCACCGTGAGGTCAGTTCTGGGCCACCACCAAGGGCAGACCAGTGTGAAGACAAAGTTAGAAAGCACCAATTCTTAGGGCAGCAGCCTTGGGCAAATGACTTCCAAAGCAGGGCAGGATCTGGAACTGGCGGCTAGCTGGAGAACAGCCAGGGCAGCAAGAATGGAGGCTGGGAAGCAAACACAAAGTCTCCCTCTGCTCAAAGTGCTAATGGAATGGAGATAATCAACACCAGAGAAGAAGCATTCCATTGCTCATGGTCATGTCACGGGGCAAAAAATATGAATGTGCTAAAATTCCAGCAGTACCACTTTCCACCATAATGTGGTATAGCAGTCTCAAGTAACACAAGTGAAAATTTTGGCTAGTATTTTGGACTTGGTATTGCAGAGACAAATAGAAAAATGGCACAATTCATGTTAGAGTGATTACACCTCTTAGTTCAAGTTAGTGTCTCTAAATGAAAAAAACACAACAGCAGTGGAGTCACATTAAATCAAACATTAAAGGTCCCAGACGAGCAAGACCCCAACCACCCCCCCCCACCCCACAAGCCCACTACTCTGTGGGCTTGGCCTGCTCTATCATTAGTCCCATCCTGAGACAGTCTTGAAAACTCAGTGCCCTGGGATGAATTTCAACTCCTAGCGCCCCTGCAGAGCAGGCTGGCATTGCCTGCTGGAAATCTTTATAGCACCCGACACACACACAGTTCTCTGATGGAGTGGCTGGTGGATTTGAACTGTCCACCTTTCCTGGTTAGTGCTCCCAATACTTTCTTCACTGCACCGCAAAGGGTCCAAGCCTGGAAAGGGAAGTGGGCAAAGTGACTGAATGGCTGACTTTTGTCTCTACTTGAAACTTTATCTTCAATAGCACAAATGTCTTAAATAGGTTCCGAAAGGATAGGTTCTGGCAATCAACAGTCATTAAAAGGCACTGAACTGGGACACTTGGATTCTAACCCCAGGGCCAGCAACTGAAGCATGCTGCAGTTTTCTTTCAACTCTACGATTTGCTCAATTCGTAGACATTGTTCATCTCATGAAACTTACTCTTTTATTTCAGTGCCCCCTTAATTTAGCTTTTGTAAAAAATTAATGAATCATTTTATTGGGAGTTCTTACATATATTATAACAATCCATCCATTATATGTACAAGAATTGCCATAAACAATTTCAAAACATTATCTTCCTTCTTGAACCCCTTGATATCAGTTCCTTCTTCCTCCGCACCACCCCCCACGAACCTATAATATATCATGCATTGTTATTTACATATATCTTACACCGCGCTTTCTATCCCTTCACCTACAATTTCGGTATTGGTTTGTCTCTCTCAAGGGTTTTTTTTTTTTTTTCTGTCATCATTCCTATCAGTTTCCCCTTCCCTTCCCCAGAAATCACTACACCTGTTACTGTTTCTTAAGGGCTTGTCTATCCTGAATTCTGCAAATTGAAAGTTCTTGTCTATACAAATGTATGTATGCCAGATTAGCTGGATTTTCGAGGTAGGACTGAGATCATAATAGTGGGGGGAGGAAGAATAAAGGATCTAGAGAAGTGTTGTGGGTTTGCTGGTGTTATTTAGAATTTGTTCTTAGCGAAGAAATGAACTAAGAAAGGTATAGCCAGTAGTCATACTTGAGCTTAAATTAAATGCAAAGGAGGTAGAAATGACAAGGAAAGAATAAACTTTTAGCTTGGAGTTTTAGTGTTTTGATTACATATCAGAGATAGAAGAAGTTTAAGCTCTATCCAGGAAAGAAAAATGAATTTATAGGCAGGTGGCATTCACAATATTTAATGATGGATACGCACAACACTGACGAGGTGAGGGTGGTGCATGATTGAGAATGCACGCATTGGTCAGCTCATGAGTATGGAATTGAAGAGTTTCTATTTTACCAGAGAACGACTGCACATTTCCTTTCTATCCTGAGCTTTGGAAAGTGGGTGTTAATGATCAGACCCAGTCAAGACAGATGAAAGTAAAAAGAGTAAAGTGCTTGAAGCACTGTGACATGGAAAACAGAGAAAAGCACATCTAAAACCTCTGCAAGGGGAAAAAAGAAGGCAATGAGAAAGTTTAAAAACAGCTTCAAGCTGTACATGATGACGCTTAAGAGACAAGCGTACAGCAGCATTACGGGAACAGAGGAACCTATCTGTGAAACTGTCTACATCAATTGTAGTTTCAAACACCTCCAAGGAAACTGAGCTGGTGGCAGCCACAAAATAATAGGTGCCACAGAAGGTAACAGAAGGCTTGGGTACCCTGCAGCCAGATGTGAAGACTGCAGGGTTTTTCTGGGCTATCCGTCAAGGCAGACACTGCTGAGACCCATGGACAACTCGGAAAACCTAGAGGCTGCACACAGACAGGCACACCGGCTCTTCATCGCTTCTTAGACTTTGAGGTAAAGATGGCGTGTGAAGCATGGGAAGCAGAAATTTCCTGATCCCTAGATTTACAAACTTCTTTTTTCCCTGTAAGTTGAACTGCTGAGAGGGTAATTTCGGCTTAAAGGCAAATGAACATGATGAGTGACTGAGGTGTGTTACTTTGTCATGCTCACGTCCTGTTGCAGAAGGCAGCAAGTACCCAGCCACACTAGTCTCTCCTTCTTTCCAACACTGTGTGAGAGGCTCAAGTAAAATGAGTCAATTATTAAAGCTTTTCTTTCAATTCTTTTAGGAAAAAATATAAGGTAACAAATCTATTATTCTTTATTCAGGAAATGAGAGAAATTATTGGGAGGAAACTGTTTAACAAAAACTTCCTGTCCCTAATTTAATAAACCATTCCCGGTGGTCAACCTGACTCACAAAACAAACCTATCAGGGTCAAGGGTGTGAATATGTATAGCACTAGGTACAGTTTGTAACACAAGGATCTCTATAACCTGAATAAGATCTTTCTTATTTCTTCTTCTCTTTTTTTTTTTTGGGGGGGGGGGCATCGATGCTCTCTGGTGGTGGGAGTAGGAGGCCCATTCTCACTGCTGGAATTGAACCTCCGTCCCAGTGGGCCGCAGTCCCGCGCACAACCACTACGCCACCGGGGCTCAGCCCTCTTCTAATTTCTTCTAGTAAAAGACCACCACTTTTCAAATAAACTTTTAAATGAGACAAAAAAATTTTAACTACATATTACAAAAAGTATTATGTGAGAATATATAACTCCTATATTCAACCTTTATAAATTAAAAGAATAAGATTTTTTTAATCACCTGAACACTTACTCTCTCCCTATACACAGCAAAGTGGTTTGTTTTTTTAAAACAGGATCCATGAATAAGCCTATGCTTGGTGGACATGAAACTGCCTGTAAACTTGGGGAACATTCACAGTTTTCTGGCAGAGAGGACTCACGAATTATTTTTAAAACACTTTTATTGGAAACTCTTACAGCCCTTATCCCTAGCCATACACCATTGTGCCAACCACCATTTGTACTATGTTGACATCATTTTCTTTCTACCTGAGCATTTTGTATCGGCTCCTTCCCTACCCCCCATTTGTCATGAACCCTTGATAATTTATAATTTTTTCACCCACTTTTCTGTTGTCCATCTCCCTGGGAGGCAGCTATATATCGATCATTGTGATCAGTTCCTCTCTTTCCCACTTCCTTTACCCTCCTAGTATCGCTACTCTGATTATTGGTCCTAAGAGGGTTATCTGGAGTCCCTGTGTTGCAAGTTTTTATTGGTGCCCGTGTACATGCTCGGATCTAGCTAGATTTGTAAGGTAGAATTGGGGTCATGATAGTTGGGGAGGGGGGCGGTGAAAGAAGCATGAAAGAATTAGAGGAAAGTTGTATGTTTCATTGGTTTCATACTAAACCCTGACTGGCTCATCTCTTCCTTGTGCACCTTCTGTAAGGGGATGTCCAATTGTTTACATATGGGTTCTGAGTCTCCGCTTTGCCCTCCCCCTAATTCACATTGAAGAAAATGCTCAAAATTTTTTTTATTAAATCCCTTATGCTGTCTTACCAAATACAGATTATGAACCACAGAAATTGTAATAATAATAATAAACTATTGGAAAATTCTGTCTTCTCTTAGCTGAGATAAATGAAAATAGTCTTTAACCATTCTCTAAGCCAAGGAGGGTAAAGTCACTCATTTCCCCGGAAGACTAAAGTATCAGAACCGTAAAGCATCTTTTGACAACCCTGGTACATAGCCAAAGCATTTCAAAAGCAATAAGCTTGACTAACTGAATTCTCATGAGGATCCAACATTTTTCCCCAGAGAAATATGGCTCATTTTCAAATTTACTGAGACTAGCTGGTCTACAACCTGCTAAGAAAAACTTAGTACCTGTGGCTTAGCGCTCCTCCATGTGGTCCGAGAACTCAAAAACAGTTATTTTAAGTAATTTTACTTGAAATTCAAAAAAGAAATATCCACTTAAACAAAATAAGCAAGCTTCCTTTTCATCACCATTGCATATCTTGATTAATTACTTGTAACTCGAGACCACTACCATGAATCAAATGCTCAGAATACATTTTCTAATAATGACAAGCATCACATACTTTAACATTAAATTGATCTCCAAGAAACCTTAAGCATCAGCATCAGAAACTTCAGGTGGTGAACAAGAGCTTTTCTCTGCACAATCTACATGCCCACCTTCGGAAGACTAGGTAACAAAATGCAGCGCGTATATCACGAGCACCCCGGCGGGCACGGTGGGGTAAAGGGCGGCCTGCTGACTGCAAGGACATTGAATGTTACAACCCACCAGATGCTCCCGGGGGGGGAAAGAGGCTCAGAAACCCTGAGCACGGTCCCCCTCTGCCCTGGGAGTCACAGTGACTGTGAGGACCGTGGGCGGGGGAGATCAACACACAACAGAACGTTACTCAGCCACCAGGAGAAATGAAGTCTTGATTCATGCTTTGATGACATTATGCCGAGTGAAACAAATCAATCACAAGTGGAAAAATTGATGGATAAAAACAGCATAATGAGGCGAAAGTACGGAGAGCAAAGCTTATTCGTGGTTGCAGGGAGGCATGGAGGGAAAAGGGGGGACTAAGAAATGAAGGGAAAATCTCAATGTTTAAGGACAGAGTTGCATCTGTGATCTTTGCAGTTGCTGTCAGTAAGTTAAATTGGCAAAAGCTGGGTGATACATTTATAACAAAGACAAATTTAAGAAAATGAGTAGCTGCTGAGGTTACTTAAGTACAACCAAACACTTCATGGGATGTGGTTCCTTGGTTTGGAGATTTGGGATCATGGTTTCCTCCCAATTAATTGGCCTAACAATATGCTTTGTGTTTCTGTTCTACTTTCTTGTTCATTTCATACTACCTTGATTTTAAAACTTTACAACAACTAGTGAGGACACAACCATTATTTCCTAGTCACTTGGAACAACAAAGAAAGAAAATCCAGAGTCGGAGGCTCTGGAACATGTGGCTAATTGTCTCTGTGAACAACCCAGAATTGGATGGTGTCTGGCTACCTTTACTAAATTCTGCCCCGGGAGTCTATAGAGCTGTGGTTCTCAACCATCTTAATGCCGTGACCCTTTAAGACAGTTCCTCATGTTGTGGTGACCCCCCCAACCATAAAATTATTTTTGTTGCTACTATAACTTTGCTATTGTTATGAATCATCATGTAAATACCTGATACGCAGGGTGTATTCTCCTCGTTACAAACTGGACATAATTAAGCATAGTGATTAATCACAACATGTAATTATATCTTATGAGATATTTCTTTCTTTCTTTTTTTGGCATCACTGCCCTCAGGTGGTGGGAGTAGGAGGCCCAGCCTTCGCTCCTGGGAGCCGGAATTGAACCTCCATCCCAGTGGGCCGCAGTCCCGCGCACAGCCACTATGTCACCGGGGCTCAGCCGAGATATTTATTTCTAATGACAAATAAATGAAAGGTTGTCTCGCAGCATGGTGTAGCATGGGTAACAGTCTTCCTCCCGGGTACTCCTATGTGGGCGTATCTGCAGGTCAGTGGATCTGCCTGGAGACAGATAGAAAGAGCAGTGTCTCGGTTCCTAAGATCACTGGGAATAGGTGTTTTCCAATGGTCTTAGGCCACCCCTGTGAAAGAGTTGTTCGACCCCCAAAGGGACCCACTGGTTGGGAACTGCTATTACAGAAGAATCCTGATTAGGAGGAAACAGAAGAACATAATTTCAATTTTCACGGCCTGTAGACCTTCTGGGCCATAGAGGGGGAACCCACAAAACTGCTCTTTAAAACTTAAATTGGAGGAAAGGAAGCTGTGTTAACAAACCCAGAGACAAGGGAACAACAAGTGATCCAAAATTGGTGGTGAGAAGAGTGTAAGATAAAGTGACCAGATGTTCCACTTTTTAACAATTTAACAACATCCCGTGGTGTTTTAAAATTAAGAGAAATATATTACAATACTATTTTTGTGTTCTATAAAAATTTTTGTTGCTCCATATAGGCCAAATTTTTTATCAAGGACCCCCACATCCACACCCTAGTCAATGCTGTCCCGCTTACAATCCGGTCACTTTAGAAAAGGCTTGGTAGGGCTTGATTAAGGGCAATGTAACACAGAGGAATTACTGAAACCAAAAGGCTGACATGATTGTGGGGCAAGAGGAAAGTAAAAGGAAATAGAGGGAAAAAACAGGAGGCAAAGGGCATTTATAGAGATCTAAATACAGACCATCTCTACAGGAGGAGGAAGCCTGTCTTTCTCCCACGGGGCTGGTTAGGGGTTTTGAACTACTGACCCTGGGGTTAGCCCAACATGTAACCAATACACCACCAGAACTCCTAGCAAAAGTACAGAGGCTGCCAGTTGAAGAGCTCCCAGTCTGAGAACTTCAGTATGCTACTCTCTCCTCTTCTAGACTCAGATAGAAAACAAAAGCACTGTTGCTTGTTGTTGTCGGGGGACATTTGTTGTTGTTGCTATAGTGACATTTCTTTGGGGTTTTTTCTCAAGTAAGTTGTTTTGGGTGATAAACTAAAAAAAGAAAGACTCAACTCAACGTCTTCAGATCTTTTATATGTGTGTGTTTACAGAGAGACCGTGTATGTTTTTGCTTTGTTTCTAACATATATGTATAATACACACACAATAATAACTGTATAAATGGTAACATGAAATGAACCTGTCACCTCGAGGCAACTCTAACTGTGGAGACCCATGTGTCTCAGAGTAGAACTATGCTTTATGGAGGTTTATTTTGGAAGCAGATTCCTAAGCCTAGGCAGATTCCTACCCCCGCCCCTTCAATGTCACTTGGTGAATTCAAGCTGCCAATTTTGGGGTTAGCTGCTGAGAGCAAGCTGTTTGTACCACCAAGGACCTTATGGTGAAGGTTCACTAATAGGGATGGAGAGTAGCCTTCTCTGACAGGAAGGAAGGAAGGAAGGAGCTCTCAGTTTCCACAAGAACAGGTCAAATCTTCAAGGTCCAAGACTCTAAAGCTGCGAATCTGGATCCAAAACCAAACTCACTCACGGTGATCCTGTAGGGCGGGTAGACTGCCCCTCTAGCTTCCCAAGACTGTAACTTTACAGGAGTCAGAAAGCTTCTTCCTTCTCCTGAGGAGCAGCGGGTGGTTTCAAAGTGCTGACCTAGAGGTTAGCAACCTAATGAATGGAAAGCCCACATTGCTAGGGAGGACTCCTTACCCATCTGACAGTAGGGGACCAATATGTTGCTATATATGAAACAAATTACCTACCAAAGTCACTGCTTTCCACTGTTACTACTGACTTCAGGATTTCTATCTTTGGTTATCAAATTTTAGGTGGGGAAGACAGGGTATAACTCTTGCCAAATTATATCTAATAGGAAAGAATGTCAGAAGAAGAATAAATCTAAACTACACATTTTGGTGGGAAGGACTAAATCAGACCATATGCTATTAGAAAAGAGAAAAGAAAACTGCAAAATGTTTCCTCTTCAAAGTTTTCCATTAACTATAAATACACATGTACTTCTTAATTCTGCCTCATCCCACAGATTTTGGGGTAAACTGGGAGCCGTGGTGGGGAAGTGGTTCCATGATGGGTTGCTAACGAAGAGGTCAGAAGTTTGAAACTACCCGCAGAACAAGGATGGGGCATGACAGGCTCAGAAACTTATAAGGGCAATTCTACTCTATCAGGTCAACTTGATGGCAAAAAGCTTGGTTTGTGGGTACTACTATTATGCCTTAAAAGACTTTTATAGGAGCTCTGATTTCACAGTGGGTTAAGCATATAGCCTGTGCTCTGGAAGGTTGATGTTTCAAACTCACTCACAGAGAAAGATGCAGTGGCCTGCTTTTGCAAAGGTTTTGCCTCAGAAGCCCTCTGGAGGAGTTCCACTCCTGCTAGGGCACTGTGAGCGGACTTGATGCAGCGGACTGATCCCCATACTCAGGAACTCCAACATGACAGGAAGCATGCATCACAAATGAGTGAGTAACTGATGATGAGCAGCTTGGCTTTGTTTTGAACTGAAGAAACATGAGACTGCGTTTGTACTAGATATAATTCTCATTTGTGGAGCCGGCACTTTAACATAAATAAAGGTGTCCTTGACAACTAACTTAAGACTCCGCCCTCCTCCATGGTCCTTCTCCAGCACCCCTCTCCTAGTCTAGAAGGAGTCAACTCCATTTTCCTCTCCGCAGGTGAGCAATCTCTAAGAACATACAACACAACTGCTAAATCCTCCTTTCTCTTCCACCCTCTCCAGCTGGTTTCCCTTCGGGGGAGGACTGTTGAGGATACAGCAAATTCACACCATCAGATGAGATGTGTGGGCTGGTTGGACAGCTGCCAGTGTTTCACTCCCTGCAAGGTAGCAGTGATTTTTGCATCATTAGTGTGGATGCTATAAAAACACTGTTGTATCAGGAGAGGAATCATCCACTAAACCCAAAGGGCTGAACGCTGGTCCTTGCTTGTCAATCTCATCACTCGGGAAATGATCACTGATAATGAATACATCTGTTAAAGCCAGAACAAAGTTCAACAAAGAAAGTGGGCAGGAGACGAGCGACTACATCTAGATCTGTGTGGTTTTAATCAGATTATAAATCTCTGGATTTGGCCTGAGCTCCAGTGATGTAGTGGTTGTGTGCGGGACTGTGGCCCACAGGGTTGGCAGTTCAAACCCAGCAGCAGCTCTCCAGGGAGCAAGACTGGGCCTCCTACTCCCACCAGGGGGCAGTGATGCCCAAAGCAAAAAATAAAAATCTCTGGATTTTTCTACTGACGTCTGTTTTCATCACGAGATAGCAAAGCAGTGACTAAATTCTCCAAAAGGGGTATTAAACAGCAAAACAGCATCACCCCACTGGCTTGTGATGTTTTCACTCATGGTATGAAGTCAAAACTTAAATTTAATGGTAAAATCAAATAATAATTTAAAAATAGAAATAAATTGACGCGCCTACTGTTTTTCTAGAGTTGAGGACTTAGAACCACATCCCTCTCTCCTGGGACAACTCGGTCAATTCAGTTACTGTAGTTGACAAAAACCATGATCTGCATCCCACTGAAGTGTACAGCCTCTGAGGTTTGAAAAGTTAAGGGTCTTAAGACTCCAGAAGCAAAAGAGTAAGACAGTAACCAAAAACACAGAGAAGAAACAAGTCCAAAGAGTCGCTGTCTCATCTAACTTGAAACCCACAGATTTAGATGGTAGCAGGCTATCCCTACTGACTGTTCTGGCTGTGCCTATCAGAACGGGTCGTGGACAGAATGGGAGCGAAACGTGGAGAATTCAAGTTCTTATTAAAAACAAATAGCTGATTAACTGGAACAGTAGTGAATAGACACACACGCACACACACTGAGACTATCACCCTGAGATCTACTTTGAAGGGAACAAACTCCTGAGATTGTCTTTTAGTGCAACAATATAAGAATACAAGAACCATGCTCTTCATGGTGCCCATCTTAAAAACCATCAAGGCGAGCCCCACAGGCTAATGGTTTCTTAAAAATGAAGTGGGAATGAAAGAGAATGGGGAAGCTGGGGTACTGAAAAGGGAAACAGACTGTTGACAGTGTGATAAATGTAACAATGTCATTAAGCAATTCGCAGAGACTTTACAACGTATGGTTGTACACTGTGTAGAGAAATGGGGGCTAAAATTAGCCACTGTACACTTACACTCCATGACATTTAAAGAGGCGAGCATAGATGACTATTTTAGCAATGGCACCAAAGTATTCAAGCCCCAAATATTCGACCCATCAATTCTCAAGGCATTTGGCCAAGATCACCCATTGGAGTGTCATTTTCTAACATGTGGGCCTTCTTTAGAAGAGTCAGAGTTCTAGTGAAAGGAATACTGGCACTAAGGCAGAAATCTGGACTATTGCCTGGGTTCCACAGATAACTGAATTCTTCACAGTATACTCCCAGAGACTATTGGGGGGGGGGGGGAGCATCACTGCCTTCTGGTGGTTGTGGGAGCTACCCAGCCTTGTTCCCGGAGAGCTGCTGCTGGATTTGAAACACCAAGCCAATGGGGTGCAGTCCCGCACTCGACCACTACCCCACTGGGGCTCAGTGCCCCCCAGAGACTATTAAGACTGCACAGGAGGGTCACAATCAAGTTGCTTTCCTTTTGTTCAAACACTGAGGGTAAATGTGAACAATTTTCCTGTGCTTATTATAAAGATGAAGAACTTGGATATGCTTCCAATACACATCACACAGAATAAAATTCGATATAGATCATATAGTACACATATGTGGACGTGTGTGCACAAATATACACACCTTCTCTTAGCATGTAAGTGAGGAAAAGCAGCAAGTTGGCTAGAATAATATTTCCCCTAAGAGCACGTTCCCAGAATTGGACAATGCAAAAAAGTCAGTCCCTTTTATTCTAAGAACAGTACAAATACCTTAAACTTAGATGTCTAGACGGTTTGGCCTTGAATCTCGATTCAAAGGTCAACTAAAAATCTCAACTATGCTTTCTAAATTTTTCCACTAATTTGGGGAACATAAAATAGAATTTTTCCTTTTCCTAGTGTCTAAAACTAAATAGGCCAGAATCAAGTATAAAGAGGTTTAAGTTGAAAAAGAAAAATGTTTTGCCTTTGGAGGTTTTTGGTGCGCTTTTTGAGTGTGTATGTGGGGAGGGTGGTGCACACCAGAGGGGGGATATATAACACTCAATTTCTTACAAGAATATAATTGACAAGCACTCCAATATCTACTTAAGTTTAAAATATATGATCATTGTTGATAAGAATTACGCTGACTACATTCTGGTTTTCATTATAAAAACACCTATTTTTAAGATGATAAAAAGTTTTAGAACTAAGTCAAAATGGAAAGAGGCTGTGATCTAAGCACTTGGGCATTCCCTCTGAGCTCCCCATTTCCCTGTGGGCTTTCAGGCCAATCAGACAAAGCCACACACCACTTCTGTCCAGAGACAAAAGCAATCACGACAGCAAGCGATGCAAATTTTAAATGTCAGGTAACAAAGCAAAGATCTACATTCAAGCACAATCCTGAAGGTAATTCTTCCTTGTAATAGTCTGCTAAGAATAAGATGAAGTTTAATGGGCCTAGCTTCTGGAATTACACTTTGATGTGGCTGTAAATAGGCAAAGGGGTAAAGAGGTATAAAAGTGTAATTCAGATTGAAGATAGCAGCACGTTGTTGAGACCACTCATTCATGCCAAATATATGTATACATATAAACTTATATTTAAGAGGAAAGAATGTAATTTGGATTGTCTATCTCTCATCTATATATGTTAAGGCGTTCATAGAGGTTGACAAACTCAGAATACATTTTTTCCATCTCAGATTAAATACCAACTAGTCATCTGGTCAGTTAGGAAAATTAAAGAGAGGGGCATGCACGTAGCAGGCACACCAAACAGTCGTTACCTTCAGCTGATTATTGAAAATATCAATCTCCTGCAGTTTTGACCTAGTTTCTCTCTCGACCTCATCCAGCTGGTCTCGGAGCTGCTGCCGAGCTAGTTCTTTCGCTTCTAGGGCTCTTTTGACAGTAAGAAGTGAATCTCCTAGTTTAGAAAAACATGGCAAGATATGAATAACTTAACATAGTAAGTGAAGGACAGAAGATTTGAAGGCGCATCTTTCACATACAGCTCTTAGCATCCAAAAGGAAAAGACTATTTTAAAAATAAAACACCTACTATGTAAACTATTCTGCTGAACTTGTTTTAGTTGGTCATTAAGTATCTGTTTCTCAGGAATAAGTCTTCCAAGCATTTGCTGAGACTCCTGGGAGAGAAGGGAGAAAACAACAGTGAATGACGGGAAAACCACCAACTCCAGATTCACTGTGCAGGCAGGCGGGCAGGCAGGGCAAAACTTTCCCTTCCCGAAAAGACTTCCCCCTAATCCTCTCTTTTAAAACTGCATTTAATCTCTAGTCAGGGTGGTTCCTGCTTTCTCGCCAAGGAATTCACTCTGTTTGCCAAATGCTTTTTGCTGAAATACAGTTAAGACAATTATAGCTCCCTTGATATTCCTTATTCATCGGCTTTGAAAAGCGTACTTTATGTGTAACTCAGCAGAGAGAAAACTGAAGTCATGATCTTTGAATTGCATGCATCAAATGCAAGTCCAGTGACCAGTCTTTCATGTAAAATGACCCTGCAGGCTAAATGGGTCTTATTCTCCTCTGAACTTCGATATATATGAGGGGCGAACTTGGGCTTAACATACACCAAGAGTTGGATGATCTGCCAAGTGCTGTATTTGCTTAAGTTCGGATGAAATCACTGTATCCTGCACAGTTCTTACCCATATGTCAAAAGGGTTTCTTTTTTGTTTTGTTTACAATTTCTGTGGGCCAGTTTGTACTGCATATGGTCATTTAGTTAGGCTAATTTAATTGCTTACTTTGAATTAGACATATTATCAAAAGATTTTTAAAGTTGTCAGTATACTATTGCTAGGTGGTCAGGATTTATGAAAATGATGAGATACAGCCTAGGGGGTGCTGAGTAAATAACTGTCAAGTAAATTAATGTTCTCATGAGACCAGTGCTAAGAAGGGTGGTCAAACCAAAAGCCAGCTCAATGCCACAGTGTGTGCTCAACTCATAGCAGTCGTGCAGGACTGAGCAGAATGGCCTCCGTCGAAATTGTGGCTAGCAGCTCAATTCGCCACGATGCCACTAGAGCTCCTAGGCTAAATTCAATGAGGGGTTACATTTGACGTTACAAAGTTCAAATACCATTCACTGAAGATTTATATACATACAGATACGTGCATACATATGTATATATATGAAATTGACAATTTGCCTATGTCTCAAAGCATTCCTATGAGCTTAAAAAAGGAGACAGTAACTGATACCATCATGAGTTTTGCGATGGCAATTATACTTAGTAATGCTAGGAACTAGCCAATCAAATGTTTAGTAAAGTTCACTCTGGAGTCAGCCCCCATTAAACAGTTGAGGCTGTAACATGAAGTGTAGAGCAGTTGTTGCCTCTGCCCTGAGCTCACAGGGCGCTGAAGCTGGCGTCGCAAACGAGCCCAGGGGCTGCTCTGAAGAGACCGCGGGGGAGGCCTGCTCCTGTGAGGATTTACGCCCAGGGAACCGATGCAGTACTCTTGTCCCACAGGGCCCTGGTGAGTTGGAACAGACTTGAAGGAACTGGGTTTGGCCCGATTCTGAGAGCTCAATACTTGACACCACATGAGCTGATAACATAGCAACACAAAGGGAGGTTAACTTTAGCCTGGCAATGAAACGAAGCGAGAACGGCCTACGGCAGAATTTCAACTTCTCATGGACTCCAGACTTTCTGGAGCCAAGGGGGCTGGATGAACTCCTAAAATGATTTCCCTGAGATAATCTTTAGAACTTCAACCGAAAACATTCCTTTAAGTCTTCTGGAAAACCAAACAAGAATCACTAGTGAAAAATGTGCCTTGAACATTGCTAAGCGCTTTTAAGAATGATCTATAGGCAATAGGTGGCAAGAGCGACCCAGAAGATGGCACTAGCGTTGGTGTGTTTTTACTGTATGCATAGATGCCCAACCACAAAATAAAATAAAATAACAGAACTGCCTTCGTGTATTCCTAAAACTCGGCTGGTAACTGAAAGACTGGCAGTTCAAATCCACCAGTCACTCTGTGGGACATAGAAGAGGAAGCTGTGGAAAAACTCTCGAGGGCAGTTCTCGCTTGTTCTAGAAGGCCACTGTCATCCATTCTCTCCATGGCAACAGATATTGCTTTGCTTGCTTATGGTTCGGTCCCCAGCTCTTTCCTGTACATCTCTCTCTCTCACACCCACTCAAATAATTCAGTGCACTAATTTGTTTAATTATCATGGCAAAACTAAAACTCTGCCAGTGGACTAGAAGGTCCTAAATAATTTAGCCCCACCCCTCTCTTCCTGCACTACCGAGGTCGGCTCCACGCTGTTGCCCCAGGGCTGTTGTGCTGCTCCTTCCCCAGCTTACAGCTTCTGCGGCCGGACAGTCCCAGAAGTGAGTCCCTGTCCAGTCTGTGTTATTTAAAGTCACAACCCTCCTGACCCACCACCTTCTCTCGCTCGGAGTCACTCTCCCTAGCAGTTCCGCCATCTCGTGTATGGGTACTTTATCGATTTCACTAGTCTAGCTTCCTCGCCAGAGTGTACGCTCCCTGCAGACAGGCCCTCACCATCATGGTCTCTGCTGAATCCATAGCGGCTAGGAGAGCACCTGGAACACACTGGGGCTCAGTAAACACTCACTGAGGGGCTTGACCCGACACACTGCTTTTCAGGTAGGACCCTGTCCAACCCATCGTTAGATCGGACTCAACGAATGACACCCATGTGAGCCCCAAAGCATATAGGAACAGATCTCCTCGCCTGTAACTGCTGCTGGAGGTGTGTGATCTCGGCAATCCTCAGCTCCCTGGATTTGTTGGTGCTCTCAATCTCCTGCCTTTGGGTGGCCAATCGACATCTGATATCTTGGAGTTTGCCTTCCAGTTGATGCTTTTTATCGTTCTTTAACACACAGAAAGAAGAGTTACTACCCTTTTTAATGGCTGTCAGTACAGCTCCAAAATAAAATCGAGCACCACTCACTAGAGCTTCCAATTCAAACTCCAGCGTCTTTTTCTTGGCTTTCAGGACCACTATGTCCTCTTGCTCTTTGTTTCTTTGATTTAGCAGTTCTTGCCGTCGGTTCCGTTCCCATTCCAGCTGCCGTTGCCTTTCAAGCTCTCGTTTTGCAGCCTGTGACGTATAAAGCAGATGATATGTCACTTTCTAAATCCTTGAACTATACACTGTCTCTTAATAAAAATGTCATCCAGTAAGTCTTTTCTTTGAGGGGTGACATACTTTTAATAACAGTTTCTTAAATCATACCAAGCAGCAAAACACAAGAGCTTTATAAATACACAGTATTTATTCTAGCAAGAAGCAAGGAATGTCTGGGATCGACTACGACATCAGATGAAAACTGACAGGACCCCTTCACCGCTGGAATGAAATACTGCATGCCTTCAGGAGCACTGGATTGCTAACTACAGTTGCTCTTGTTTATGTACTGACTCCCTGAGCGAGGAAATGTCTTTACTCCAGTATAAACCTCCAGAACAAAAACCACACAAAACAGCCCCGTGCTCGCCCATTAAAAGAAAAGGACTCGATCCACGTTTCCTAGTCTTCCATTTCCTTGAGAGCACGGGAGGCTCTGTGGTCTCTACAGAAAGGCCAACTCCTCGGCACTGCCCCTGAAGGTGCTAGGTAGAGTGCTCGAGCAGGGCACGCGGTGGGGGTTACTGGACTCACCTCTTACCTACTCCACCCACACAGGGACAGGGAGCAAGAATGCTCACCACCACTGCAGCCCCAGAGACAAACGAGGCCCAGCACATGCTCAACGCCTATCAGGTTATTCTGAATCGGTCCTCTAAAGCACCGGTTCTCAATCTGTGGGTCGTGACACTTTTGGGGGTCGAAGACCCTCTCATGGGATCACCCGATTCATAACAGTGGCAAAATTATAGTTATGAAGTAGCAACAAAGATAGCTTTATGGTTGGGTAGGGGTCACCACAACATGAGGTGGTGATTAATTAACTACTTAATTAATACCATTTAATTGTATTAAAGGGTCACAGCATTAGGAAGATTGAAAACCACTGTTTTAAAGTATCATTCTTTTGTTTTAGGTGGAAAATAGGAATATTGTTTAGCACTGTGTGTGACTCTGGATAAAAATCAGCTTCTGGCTAGAAATGTTGCGAAGCAATCAACAAGAGAAGTAATCGCCAAAATGATCAGTCTTTCATAAGGAAAAAATATTCACCTTAAAAATCCAGCTTCATTCACACAAAAGAACTGTTGAATTTAGTCCTGTGGTGAGAGACTAACATTCGAAGACAGATGAGCTTAGCTTAGCCCTGACCCTTGTATAGTACCCAATTTATGAAGTGCTCTACATAGACAGAGTATAACTTCCAAGGCATACTAAGGGTATAATAATTTTTTTAAAGTTGCAATATAATATATTTGGTATGATATATTTATGGTTTAAGATTAAAAAAAAAAAAATCAACCATCTTCCCTAAACATTTACAGTCCTGGAAACCTGTACAGATAGCTTTGAGTCAGAATGAACGAAATGGCAGTGGCTTGGTTTTCATTCATAGAGTATTTGCCTAATTCTTTTGGGAGAGGAGAGGAAGAGCACAGAAGAACACATGCACCAATCAGAGCCCGTGCACTGATGCACTCACCTCCCGCCGCTCAATCTCTTTCCTGCGCTCCTCCTCTCGCTGGCGCTCTAGCTCCCGTTGCTTTTCGAGCTGTTTCTCCAGCTCCAGCTGTCTCCTGCGCTCCTGTTCCTGGCGCTCTCGCTCCTTCCTCTCCTGCTCTGCCCGGTCCAGCTGTGCCAAGCGCTCCTGCTCCTTGCGCTGCTGCTCCAAGAGAGCTTGCCGTCGCTTCTCCAGCTCCAGATTGCCCCGCTCGAAATTCTCACGCTTCTTATCTTCAAAAGTCACTTCACAACAAGAAACAGATCGATTATAAAAAGTCATGATTTTCAATATATTACCTCCAAAGAAAAACTCATTAGCCTATGTGAAGTTTGAAACTCTCATAGGTGCCTATCCGTGTGTACTGCCTGCACCCTAAGCAAGGTCAACACTGTGAGCAAAGCCTCATCTCCTACTTGTACCTTTCCCCCTCCATGCTAAACAGTTTCTACAACACTCTCACGCCGTGCTGCATCATCACCTCGCCCCCTCCCTTCCCTATCATTCTGTCCTTGTCTATCTACTCCATCGCCTTGGTTCAGCAACAGATCCCTTATCGATTTTGTATATTGAATTTCTCTTTCCACCTCCCTACCCCTTCGATTATAACTGGTGCGCCTTCTAGTTTAACAGATAAGGCAGATTCGAGAAGTAGAGGTGGAAGAGTGAACAGTCTGTGCTTCCCACTGAAAAACAAGCTGTGCCCGAGTCATTCTGCAGTTCATCAAAATCACGGGCACTGAGACTATGCCGATTCACGCCCCCATGGAGAACACAGCAGAAATGCTCCTTTATGGAGAAGCTGGTCATTGTGAACCGGTGAACTTCCCATAGCAGCCTAACCCCTGAGCCATTGGGAGCAGCCCAGGAATCTTCCCACAGTCTGGATTGATCTTCACTGGTTTACAACGACCCTATCTCACAAAATGACAGCTGCGGCTCCTAAAGATCAAAACGTTTTGGTTGCTTGGTTCTTCTT
Organism: Nesogale talazaci; assembly: GCA_004026705.1. Lineage (NCBI taxonomy): Eukaryota > Metazoa > Chordata > Mammalia > Afrosoricida > Tenrecidae > Nesogale > Nesogale talazaci. The sequence continues at coordinate 22,211 of PVJH01006896.1, forward strand.
ACACCACCGGCATTTTCAGGAGCCAGCATGCTGTTTACTCTGCCACCTAGAACATACAAATCTCTGTGCCTCACTTAATCTCATTGCCTGATACTACATTTCAAAACAACAGCTACAACCAATTGCCGTTGAACCGATGCTGCCTCATGGCAAACCCCTGTGTTTCTGAGCAGAACGAGGCGCACAGTGTCCAAGGCTGCGATCTTGCTAGCCGATTGTGAGCCCTTTCTCCTGTAGCACATGTGGCTGGGTTCACCCAGAAGCCTTTGGGTTAGGAAACAAACACTCGAGCCATTTGCACCAGAGACTTCTGTTCCTAGTACATTCTTGGCACTTAACTAAGGTCTGTCGAAAGAATGGATATATAAACAAACATCTCTGACAACATCATTTTCATGCTAAAAGTCTTCGGGGAATAAACACTACCAACAGAAAAGGAAAATGCCAATTCACACAGATTCTTGCACTTATTTGCCTTTGTAGCTTCATTCTCATTACTATCAAGGATGGAAATGTTCCTCACTTCCACGTGTCAGAACACACTTCATCAAAAGGGACTTCTACAGTGAGGTTTCATTCATGGCCTTCCCAGTCTACACTAAGCGTGAGTCACCTCACCATACATGCACAGTACTCTCCTGGGACAAGTCACACTCCATTGCTTTGGTGATTGCTTCTGGGGAATCTAATTTCTTCAGCAAATTATAAGTCATTTAAAAAGTAAAATGAAAAAGCTAGTGTCCTGAGCTGGTCAATTAACTACCCAGCACTTTAAATGCAAAAAAACCCCAAAAAAACAGATCGGTAGAATATTTAGCATAAAGAGATCACCAAATAAAGTATACCTGCATCTTAGAATCAATGATCATCTCATCATTATTAGGTCATAAATGCAAATATATTTTAATAGAATGATGGTTTAATCTATTATAAATATGGATTATTTCAAACACTGGCCTGCTATCAGAGTTTTCAATTCTCCTTATCACAATATGATAAAAGTAACAGGAGGTGACAACATATTCTATTTCTATACTGGTGGTATTCACCTTACCACTTACTGATTTTTAATGCTCTGCATGTAACACTTAAGGAATTTTTATAATCATATTTCGAGTGAAATATCAGAACAGGCATGTAGTAGTGGAGTTCTTACATCCCTATACAAACATCCCTTACATCCCTGAAAGCAAATAAAGGTGACTCTTTCCAGGCTACCTTCAGTTAAAAGAATGGATCAAAGGAGTCCAAGGCCAGGTAGGTGTCTTTTGACTGCCACCTCTGTTGCCCATAGAGAGAGGGTCTCTAACAAGGCATAACTGACACATAAAGACCACCTTACCAGGTAATTTCTTTTCTAGTTGCTGCTGTTCCTCTTCTAAAACTGGTTCTTCTGGTAACCTTTGATCGACAGAGGAGGAACTTATGGAAGATATGCCACTGCCAGAGCGAACTCTTCTGCAATTACAAAAGAAAAAAAAGTGATTTCCAGAAAGCTGTTGAGTTATAATAACCCAAGTTAAGAAAGATTTTTTTTTCCCCAAAGATTATACTGCATTGTAGAGCAAACCCACATGTGTCAAGGGGAAAGAAAAGAGATTTGGACCTCTATATACAAAGAAGTTTAAAAATATGAACATATAAATCTCATCAGACCCTAACCTCTAAGCTAATAAAAAAGTTTGCCCCACTGGACCGTGTTGGGCTCTCTTGATGTGCCCATAGAGGTTGTGCTTTAGACTAGGATAATTCTCTTGAATCGCCTTCAGGATTATGATGGCATTTGGTTGCCTCCTGACTGCATAGAACCCACAAGCCAATCTCTTGACTTTACTGTTTATGCTCAGATTCATACAGTTCCTCTTTCACTGCTGGCATTCTGTTCCTAAGATTTCTGGAGAAGTTTACTTGTATTTTTTACTAAACCAGCAACCTTTCACTGTTTTACTTGTTTGCTTTACTGATAAGGGACTAGACGTAGTATGAAGACAAGAATAAGCTCAGAAGTCAAATAAAAATATTTTTTAATTCATAGCTTTTTCATTTACTTGCTGAGAGTGGACATCCCTGTTAGAAAGCAAAACTCGGAATTCACACACTCAAGCAAGGGCTGTCTTACAAAAGTCTAAGGTTTCTTACCTAAAGGACGGTGGGATATACTCTGGAGGCAAAGCCGGTGGCAGGGGCTGGCCAGACATAGCCACGTCAATCAGGTGCATAGCCAGGATAAATTCTTCCGCTGTGAGCTTTCCATCTTGGTCAATGTCAGAAAGATTCCTATGCAACAAAAAGTTAAACGTAATGTTTTCAGAGAAAGGCAGGCTTCTCACGCCTCAGAACTGGCTTCAAATCTGTTTTCTTATTCTGACCTTAAGCTGACTCTTTCTGGGTTTTCACTTGTATAAACGGTGCCCATTTCAGGCTACCATGGCAAAGACACAATGAGATCATCTTCTAAGATACTTGATGCAATCTACAGCAAAGGACAAGTGTTGCCTGTGATTATAAGTATCCTGTTTGCATTTTTGACAAATCGACCTAAAATACACCAGGCTCATGGACTATGTCTCTTTGAACACTATGAGTTAGGCCAGGGATCGGCAAGTGTATTTTGGAAAGGGCCAGACAGTGGGTGTTCTAAGCTTTGCAGGTGATCCAGCTTTTGTCATGGCTCCTCTGTTTAATCCCACTGTAAAGGTGGGACGGAAGCCATGAATGACACATGACCCTGCGTCTCACCGCTATTGTAAGAGTCCGTATCCAAGGACAGGTGCTGTAGGTGAGAAGTGTGGGGGTCAGTGAGATTAAATTAATAGGAACGGAGCAACCAGAAGGGGGATGATGAGAATGCTGAAACTGTGGCATGCAAAGTTGTCTGGCTGGGCACACTCTCCTCTGAGCGAGAACACACAGCTACAGTCTGGATTTGGCTGGCCCCTGAGCAAGGCCCCCAAGGGAGAATCTCGGTGGCCACAGAGTCTAAGTGTTTACACCTCCTTCTTCTTGGAATCCCACACTGGGAACCTGCCTCAGGAACTCATTGCAGCAATTTTTCCAAGCATGCCCAGAATGGGATTTCACTCAACCACTTCTGGACCCTGGCAGAGAATGTGCAGCAGCAGACTGCTGGCTGGAATGGCGGCAGGGCCAAGACTCCCGGGGGCAGCTGCCGCTGCTCAAGGCCAGAAAGCCAGAAGCCTTCCCCCTAAATTCCAAATGCCTTCAGGTTCCTTTCATCATTTTCCCCTCCAAAATTAGGGTATAATGTCCTCACAGTCAGGATACCATTCTTAGAGGACTGCTCTGTGTGTTTTAATGAATATACACAGTTGTGTACCTATCACCAAAATACACAGAAGTACCTCAGTACCACAAAAAATCCCCCCCAGTCTCTTTATGGCCAACTCCTTCCTAATCTGACTGCCACGTGGCTCTTCACCGCTCGCCAGCTGCACCTTTCCCAGAATCCAGGGGCCCACGCTAAACGGGGTACGGTGAGAAGTGAAAAGCTTGATTGTTCTTCCCGGCCCTGCTTTTGTGCCCCTATCATTTTCCACCTCTCCGTAAATTAGACTAAAGAGTGGGTACAGTTGTGTTCCCCCCCCATACTTATCAAATTTGTCTATTAACAACTAAATGTCTATTTAATTAAAGTGACTTAAGTATGTAGAGTTAACCAAGTAACTTGTTAAATGAGAGAAGTCTTAAATATTTTCAAAGAAGGCAGATTATAAATGGGAAACAGAACCTCCCTTCCAATACACTTTCAAGGAGGAACAATGGTAACATATTACAGAAAGATGTGTGCTATTGGGAAACCATTTGGGGGGGGGGGGCATCACTGCTCTCCGGTGGTGGGAGTAGGAGGTCCATCCCCACTGCTGGAATTGAACCTCCGTCCCAGTGGGCCACAGTCCCGCGCACAACCACTACGCCACCAGGGCTCAGCCCGGGTAACCATTTTGAAGACTTCTAAAGTAAGGAAGTTCTTAGGGTCTGATGCAAAAGTTATTAAAATCATAAGACAAAGAGACTGGAAGGAAGGTGGGGTAGAGAGTCAGCTGTGGGGATCTACAGATTGCCTCTTTTCTGGAGGATGGACATAGAGAGGAGTGAGCAGGAGGGGATATCGGGTAGTGTAAGACATGACAAAACAATAATAATTTATAAAGTAATGAAGACTGTGGGGGACGGGGAAAAAGGACAGAGGGGGAAGGAAGAGAAGCTCATATCAATGGCCCAAGTGGAAAAGCAGATATTTGGAGAATGTTAATGAAAGCAGGCATGTGAAGGTGCTTGGCACAGTATATGTAACTATGATTGTGAAAAGTGATGTACGAGCCCCCAACAAATGATTAAATAAATTTTTTAAAAAAAGAAACTATATATGCCTTTGAATAAAATTATACATTTAGTGGATAGGGACCAGGGAGGCTTCTACATATCCTACACTGTACCAGACAGTCTACACAACAAAGAATTACCCCCCCCCCCAAATGCCAACAGATCCAGTTACAAGTTTACAGGAAATACAGGAAACAAGAGCAAATTAAACACCATTCATACCAGAAGACAACACCAACAGATACTTAGTATGCCTATGTTTACTGCAGCAATTTCCACACTAGCAAAACATGGGAACAACCAAGAAACCCCACCATACAGAAATGGATAAACAAGCTCTGGTACTGTTCATACTATGCAATTTTTTACATCAATTAAAAAAAAACCTGAAAAAATGTCAAAAAGAAAAATAACACTGGTAACTCTCTTAAACACTACCACATGGGGGGAAAAAAAACTAGAGAACATTATGTTTAGCAAATTCAATCTTACAAAGATAAATATTCAATATCACCATTGTTACAAGCAAAAACAGAAAAAAGAATTGTGGTCTATACACCAAAAGAGAAAACTGTGGAGGGCTGGGCCCCGGTGGCGTAGTGGTTGTGCGCGGGACTGCGGTCCACTGAGACGGGGGTTCAATTCCACCAGTGGGGCTGGGCCTCCTACTCCCACCACCGGAGAGCAGTGATGCCCCCCCCCCCAAAAAAAAAAAGAGAGAGAGAGAGAAAACTGTGATGATAACAAGGAGGCCAGGGACAGGGCTGGGAAAAGAAAGAGGGGAATAGAAGTTTTAAAAAGATAGATAAATGGGGCTGAGCCCCGGTAGTGTAGTGGTTGCATGTGGGACTGCGGCCGACTGGCTTGGCGGTTCAAATCCAGCAGCAGGAAGGCTGGGCCTCCCACTACTAGAGGGCAGTGATGCCTAAATAAAAAAAGATAGATAAATACCCCTAATAAAATTATTTTTTTTAAAAAGGGGGGTTGAGGGGAAGGGAAAAGAGGAGTGTATACCAAGGGCTCAAGTGGAAAATGTTTGGAGATGAATATGGCAACATGTGTGCAAATGTGCTTGATACTGATGATGTACTGAGTGTTATAATAGCTCTAAGACCGTCATGTAGTGATTGTGCGCGGGACTGCGGCCCACTGGGTTGGAGGTTCAAATCCAACAGCAAGGCTGGGCCTCCTACTCCCACCACCAAGGGCAGTGATGCCTCCAAAACAAAAAAAAATATGTGCTTGCCACAATGGATGGATGGTAATAAGAGCTGTATGAGCCCCTAATAAAATGATTTAAAAAAAAAAGAATTTAGATGAAAGAAACTACAGGGTAGTTTTGTTTTGTTGCAGATGGTGAGGGTCAAGAGAACTGAATCCTCTGCATTAAAGTTGACAGGTCAGCATGAGTCAGAATCAAGTCCCCAGGATCCATCGGTAACAAGGGGTAGGGGAGTAATAAACCAATCACTGTAGATTTGAATGATAATACTTTTCTTTAAACTACACGGTAATTTAATGAGAATGGTTACTGTTAAAAGTTTTTCACAACAGGGAAGTAAGTGAAGGGCCACATCAGACAGTGTATAATATGAAAATGTACTAACAATTTGTAAATTATTAAGGGTTGATGGGGAAAAAGGAGGGGGAGGAAGGACGTATGCCAAGGGCTCAAGTAGAAAATATTTGGAAATGAAGATGGCAGCATGTGTACAAATGTGCTTGATACAAAGGATGCATGGAATGTTATAAGAGCTGTAACAGCCCCCAATAAAATCATTCAAAAAAATTTTTTTTAGCTGAGCTACTGGTATGTCTGAGCCCCGATGGCACAGTAGTTAAGTACTCATCTGGAGAGTCACTGTTTCAAAGCCACCAGCCGAGAAAGATGCAGTCATCTTCCGTAAAATTCGCAGCCTTGGGAATGCCACGTGGCTGTTCCACACTGTCCTCTGGAGTTGCTAGGAGTTAGACCGTCTCGAGAGCAGAAGGTTTATTTCAGGAGTCTTAGTGCTATGGCTGTGCTTAAATTAAAAAAAAAAAAAACCTGGCTCTTGTATAAACAGAGTCTAAAACTGTAGCAGTGAAATAATGTGAAGTCTGAGATTTGGCTTAATAAATCAAAAGAATGCAAAGAGAACCTGAATTGACCATGAAGTAAGAAATGTTTAAACTAGGAGTTCTTAAGAATTCTCTGTTAATCTCTTGGCTTACGGATTTTTAAAAATTGAAAGGGGGAAAATTCAGCGGTAGATTCACAACCCACAGAAAATTAAGTATGTTCTAGATATCTCACGAATCAATGAAGGTACTAACTGGATCAGTCTAACAAAGTTTCCACTCTAGATAAACCAAGGCACTTTTCATTGTCCTTACCATATTGAAGCCAGCTGAGCCTGTGGTAAACTTGATTGCATAAGAATAGTTCTTGCTTGGGGACCTAAATGGAAACAGAAAGAGATAAAGAGATGAATCAGCAAATTATTACTATCAGGAAGACCCAGTGCTGGGCAACTATGCTCTGTGCTCTCTCATGCACGCCTAGTGATTTAAACATTTTTTGCTGTAACCCTAAAACCAACCAAACAAAAATCACCAAACTCACTGCCACAGAGCTGACTTTGACTCATAGCTACTCAATAGAGCAGACAGCCCTGGTGGGTTTCCAAGACTGTAATTGTCTATAGAAATAGAAAGTTATGGCTGAGCCCCGGTGGGGTAGTGGTTGTGCGCGGGACTGCGGCCCACTGGGACGGAGGTTCAATTCCAGCTCAGAGCAAAGGCTGGGCCTCCTACTCCCACCACCAGAGAGCAGTGATGCCCCCCCCCCCAAAAAAAATAGAAAGTCACATCTTTCTCCTGTCAAGCAGTTGGTGGATTCGAACCGCTGATCTTGTGGTTAGAAGCCTAACATTTAACCCACTACACCACCAGGGCTCCTTATCATAGAAGCTCTTAAACCAAGGCCAGCTGGAAAGGTGAAGCAGCACAGAGCACAGGCATTGTGTCTAGCTAGCACTCACCTGCAGGGGCAGTAACTTATTTAATGTGGCTCTCATTCACACCAAGTGAGCTTTTACTGATGGGTCGGATGAGAAGGTGGGAGAAGATTCTGATGAAGAGGTGTGAACAGGATTCCCTGTAACAGCATACTGCTGTGTATAGAATAGGCCCTCTGAGCAGTAGGAGGCGGGATCTCATCACGGCGGGAGTCAGGGCTGGAGTGCATCCTCTGGACCCGAGAATGCTGTGCAGTCAACCTCCTGGATCCAGATGGGGGCTCCAACATTGGAGGAGCAGTAGCAGAACAAGGAGCCAAAGTGACGGGACGAGAGTGATGGGCTTCCCAAACCACGGGGCAGGCAAGCTGAGTGTTTCGTGCAAGAGGCTGGTTCTGAGGTGCGGGGTGCCTTTGGGCCCTAATCTGGTGACTTGTGATTGCTGTCCCTCTGAAGTGGAGCTGAAGTGTCCCTATGGGTTGAGGCTTACTGAGCTCAAGAAAACTCCATCCAAGTCATGAAGGAATAGCAATGCCATCCCAAAAGACCCTCTCCGCTGTCTGCCACTCAGCATCTCCCCCTCAAGAGCAGCTTGTTAATAGCACAGAGTGACCAGATTTTAAGTGGACAGCATAGTATGCCACTGTTCCATCTTGATTTTTTTACTCAATTTATTGTTATTTATTGTTAACATCAACCCTTGTTCTTCTGTACTACACCATTGGGTGACTATGTCTCTATTAATCTGCACATGTTCCTGTTGTGCGTGCGTGCGTGTGTGTGTGTGCGTGTGTGCGCGCGCGCGCACATTCACTCATTTATGTGGATCTTTGATATTCTTACCACAGAGAAACTTCTGGGCTAACAATCAGTGGCACAAAGGAAAGGAGAATCAACGGTTTGTTGAAGGGGAGGTTGATGTGCTCTGTAAACTCTCACCCAAATGTAAAGTGACCAGATTTTAAGTGGACACCATTGACCGGGGGCTGGGTGGGGGGAGGTGGTGGTGTTCTTGATTAAAAATTTGGTCTATACGGAGCAACAAAAATGTTCATAAAATGCAAAAAAGTATACTATACTTATTTTACTTTTAAAAGGCCATGGGACGTTGTTAAATTGTAAAAAAAAAAAAAAGTGGGATGTCTGGTCACCAAACAATAGCAGCATAGTATGCCACTGTTCCATCTTGATTTTTTTACTCAATTTATTGTTATTTATTGTTAACATCAACCCTTGTTCTTCTGTACTACACCATTGGGTGACTATGTCACTATTAATCTGCACATGTTCCCGTTGTGCGTGTATGTGCGCGCGCATTCACTCGTTTATGTGGATCGTTGATATTCTTACCACAGAGAAGCTTCTGGGCTAACAATCAGTGGCACAAAGAAAAGGAGAATCAACGGTTTGTTGAAGGGGAGGTTGATGTGCTCTGTAAACTCTCACCAAATGTAAAGTGACCAGACTTTAAGCGGGACACCATTGACTGGGGAGAGGGGGGGGGTCCTTGATGAAAAATTTAGTCTATATGGAGCAACAAATATGCTCATAGAACGCAAAACTAGTATTATAATATATTTAATTTTAAAATGCCATGGGACGCAGGACAGATTGTTAAAAAGTGATATGTCTGGTTACCTTACCCAAATGATCATTGAAAGTTTTGTTTTGTTCCTGTTTTCTTTTAATTGGGAGCAACTGAAGTAGAATCAATGCTTTATTGACTTGATGGGAAAGTCTAAAGGTTCTATGCTATCTGGAATGAGGCAAGTTCACAGAGCATTTTTATAATCTGCAACATAATTTACTAAGGCTGGTAGCTTTAAAGAAGAATTACCAGTTTAACTTTTCTTAAATTTAGACTTCAACAATTCTTCCCATCCTCAGACAATAAAAGAAAATAAATAGTTCACCCACTGGGTGCAAAGGAGAATGAAGAAAACCAAGACTCCAGAAAGCAATTAGTCCAAAGGACTAACAGCCAAATGACGTTCAGCCTCCTCTAATCTGAGACCAGAAGTAGATGGTGCCCACTTATCACTACAAGGCCCCTGACCAGAAACACGACAGAAGCTCCTGAAAGAATGAGTGAAAAATGTAGAACAAAATTATAATTCATCATCATGATTAGACTTCCTGTTCTGACAGAGATTGGAGGAAGCCCCAGAGATCACCTTTCAGCCACACAACACTGTGACACCATCACCTGGGAGGAAGGCTAGCCTTAGCACAGTCACTTGCTAAAGAGTCCAAAAGGGCAACGCCTGCTCATGAGATGAGAAAATAGGAAGAGGCAGGGGAACCATATCCGGGGAACCAGGGAGCCCAGTGGGAACTGGAAAAATGCTGACACGTTGTGGACATGCAATCAATGTCCCTAAACAATGCGCATACGTGCCATCGAATGGAAAACTAGCTGGCTGTGCCAACTTTCACCTAAAACACAACAGGTGCACTTTTAAAAGTTGTTAATTTTTTTCTGTGTCTTATGTATGTGTGTGTATATATATGTATGTATGTATATGTATATATATATATATATATAAGTAAATAAATAAATAAAATCAGAGCTTTCCTCATCCTAGGGGCATGAAGAACCTTTGTCCCTTCCTTTCATTCATGCTTGCTAGAGGGCAATATTTTTACTCTAGTTCATGCTCCTATAAGAGAGCTCAATATTCCTTTAATCTGATTATGCTTTGCTTTATAACTTTCATCAAGTGTTTCATCCCTCGTGACAGAGGCTGTCCAATGGTACCTAAAAATCTTTCTCTGTCCTTCTGCTGTAGATAGCAAAGTTACTCTATCTTGTAAAAAGCCACTGACTGAGGACATAAATTTAAGCCTGGGCTTTGACAGAGGAAGACCTCGGATGGGAAGAGGCTGAGTACCCCCCCTCATTAGCGACAGGCATCAGGTGCTCTGCTCCAGGCAATCCGCACTGCCTTGGCTCGGCAGCTTCACTTCTCCTCTGACACCAGACGCTGAGGCAAGGCAGAGTTTCTTTGCTAGTAACTTGGTTGACATACAAGTGGCTCTCGGGGAGCTTTCATGGTCTGAGTTCCACCGTAGCCAGAGGAGGAAAGCAAAGGTCTGAGGCACTGAAGAATACAGAAGCTATGTACCTATGGAGTTACCCACAAAGGCCAACGCCCTAGAAGAGGCACCATGAGACCCTACCTAGAAAGAAACCAGAGGAGGAAAACATTTCAAACCTGCCTCTGGCCACACAGCCAGCAACAATCTGCATTTTTTTAAAAAATCATTTTATTGGGGGCTCATACAACTCATCTCAACCCACACATCGTGTCATGCACGTACAGTTGTTACTATCATGCTCAGAACATTTTCTTTCTATTTGAGCCCTGGGTATCAGTTTCCATTGTCTTTACTCTTCCTCCCTCATGAATCCTGATAATTTATAAATGACTATTTTTTCATGTCTTACACTGTCCGATGTCTCCCTTCACCCACTGATGACAGAAAAGCAGGTGAAGGGACACAATCTGCATTTCAAACAAAAGCCTCTCTCATTAAATTGTTACCTGTGAGATGTCCACTCATGGTTTTGTCATGACTGTTGAATAATTGTCTGTATTTCAGTCTCGATGACTGGGGAACGGCCCATTCTGCCACAGGAGGGGCACTGTGGGGAGCAGGGGAGAGGGAGGGAGTAAGGGTTCAGAGTAAGAATTGCTTACTTTAGTCCATTACAAACTGGAAACAAAGGTGTCCTCTACACAAAGATGACCAGTTTTATCATTTCCATCACTTTCAAATCGCCATCTCTCAAGCTTCTGTCATAAATATTTTCTATTTTCAAGCTCAGAAACGTTTCTTTCTAAATTTGAGAAAGTCATGATTTTTCCAGAATCTCTCGGGTAAATGCAACAGACCAAATGGCTGTTGCCAATCATAGTGACAATTTAATCATCTGAAGGCACTATACAACTAAGAACACTCTGGGGATGTCCTAGGGACTGAGGCCAAACCATCGTCTTCGGGCTTCTCTGGGGTGTTGGAGCATTTCTGTGTGGATTTCAAATGCAGTGCTGGCAGCAAACAAACAGCTGCCTTTAAAGGTATCAGTTGTCTAAATGTTTAACTTTCTGTGCACTTCCCCCTTAAAAAAACAAAACAACACCCCAGAATGCATTTCTTTCTTTCTTTCTTTTTTTTTTTTGGGGGGGGGGGCAATCATTGCAGGATGCATTTCTTTTTTTTTTTTTTTTTAATTTTTTAAGGCATCACTGCCCTGGTGGTGGGAGTAGGAGATGCATTTCTTAATGAAGTAAAATTATTTCATTCTGGGAAGTTGCAATCCCCATCCAGCGGAGAGTTTCCCAGAGAGGGCACAGAACATTTCAAGGGTCACAGCGAATCTGGAGCAGGGATGGAGGGAGTTCCCGTTTTCTGGCGTCCAGCTCGTTCCCGGCCAGGGAGCCACAAACCTGACCTGAGGGAACCCCTGCAGGCAGACCGTGTGCCTCTAGACCTACTTCGTGGTTGGTTTCTCCCGAGACACTGTCCACAGGAGTCACGGTGGAACCTGGTGGCTAATTTGGATAATATAAAACAGTGGCAGAGCTGAGAACAAAAATGGCATTGCACGCCAGGGCAGATTCTAGCAAAGTCCACGGGCAACGCTCCCCCTTTCAGTTAAAAGACAAACTGATTTCACAGACTAAATAAAATTTCAAACATAAATTGATTATATACAACACACACACACACTCTCTCTCTTTCTCTCTCTCTCTCGATTCCATAAAATTGGTGGAAACACTCCACTACCTTTTGATTCAATTTTTTCATGAATTTTTGAAGTCCCCCCAAATAACTTCACAATTTATATGATCTTACACACTCCATAAAGAATAACCATTTATGATAAAAAAATTTTTAATTAAAACAAATATATTGCAACATGAAAAAAATTTAAAAGCATATATAATGTATATATAATAATGTCCAATAAAATATATATTTAAAATAAAAAAGAATAATCATTTCAAAACCTCTAAAAATTATGTATGTACACTAATCATTTTCAAGTCTTTCAGTGTCCTGTTCTGTGCAAACCTTTTTGTCACCTGGCCACACATTTTGATGAATCTCCCCTTTAAAATAATTTTCAAACGGTCCCAAAATTAACAGAAAATAATATCTGGTATTCAAATTAAAAAACACTTACTAAGATCTTCTCTGTGAGGACTTCTGCAACTCTCTCATTTTAAAGTACTGTTTTTCTAGTTCTAACTCCTTGCCTACTTGTCAAGACACTATCTTTCTACTGCACTGCTGGAGAGCAGGGGTGTGACACACAGACGTCGTCCCAGATTATACTTCTCAAGCCCAGAGAATCTAAACACTGAAAACTTAGTAATGATGTGGAACCAAAGTTATATTCTCTATCACATCAATTTGCCAGGGATTTAAATGTACTGGTATTGAAAGGCTAAGAGAGGAGAGAGTCATTCTAGAGTCATAAAGACAGAAGTCAAAGTTTCTTCTGAATGAGTCAGGAAAATAATCTCAAACTGTCAGCACTGTAGAGTGAAAAAGCCAGAATATATGAAAATTTGTGATGGATAATCTGCATTTAAACCTCAACTGCTCTAAACGAGGGGCAAGTCACAGGGGAGAAATGGGACTTCTCTGCCTTGTTCCCTCACACACACACACACACACACGCGCGCGCGCACGCGCGACCAGGTGTACTCCACAGGTGGCTGTGGGGGTGTGTCTCTGTACCTTAAGAGTGAAACACAAATACCTGCCACCACAGTTGGCTGAAGTCTAGAGAGCAAAGTTAAGACAAGGTGTCTCAAGGCTAAAGCCATGTGCTCCGTTCACCTCTGCTCTGTTGGTTGGGAGTCACTTTATCGTGGACAAGGTACTGAATGTCTCTGGGGCTCTTTGTTTCCTCGCTGTCATGAAGGGTAAACAGTGGAGCTATCTTACAGGGAAAAAGGATACAATTAAATGAGATAATGCCTATCTGCTTGGCACCCTGTTCTTCTGTCCGTGAGCTGTCTGTAAATCATTCTTTTACCGGTGATTATGCAGAGATGGAAAGCACAGAGCTATGAAGCTATCTAAGGGAAACCAGCCAGGCACTCAAGCACTCCTGGGTTCTCACACTTCCAGGAGAGTCTGGATTATATTCAACACACTTTCCTAACTTTTCAAATCACGAAATGATGTGATTCATTGAAGAAAGATTTCTTAAGATGGACTCTTCTTCATTTATACCCCACCATCATTTGAAGAGAGAGAGGGGAGAGAGACTTATTTTTTCTCCTTTGTGGCAGCAGGTCAACGGGAAAAACAGAGGGGAAGAAATTGACTCGCAACATTTGTCGAGATATGAGCAGGAAGATCCTAGAAATTAGGTCACATATTTGATTAACTTGAACTGTTTATTAATCCAAATAATTCATTTCACTGAAAATTGGTCTTTGTATATAATTTTACTAAGAACCCATCAAGAATGAGAACATACAACTAAAACAGGACAACTGTGGCCCCAATCTCATACAAAACGATATCTACAATGAAATTTGGGAGTGATAATGCACAATGTTTCATTCGTCATTTTTCTCTTACATGGGAACTCTATATCATGATTTGAAAACATTTTTTAATATTGCTTATTTGGTCTGCTCCTAAAAATCCAAACGACCAAACAAATAAAAATGCAAACATTTTACAGGAAATAATCATGCCCTTGATTACAATCAACTTCACAACAAATAAATGGCAAGACCTAGTAACATCACTCAAATGAAGTATTATTAGCATTTGACAAAGATAAACAGCCAATTCATCCGGGAAGTTAGAGGAGTCAATCAGATAGTGGTTTTAACCAACCCTCCCACTGGAAAACAAGCAAACTTACCTAGCCACGTCAAAGGATTGTGCCTTCTGTATTTTAGTATTTAATTGGGACCCTGGACCAGATCTACTAAAGGAAGAACTCTTTGGCAATGTGGCTGCTGTAAAACAAATAAACATTGAATAGATTAAATGCTTTAATCTTTATAGAAACTATAATTCAGTCATCAAATCTAAGGCAGAAGTAAGCCTTCTGTTTTTACCACCCTGAATCGAAAAGCAGAGTTATTCCCTCAGGCCCTCCTCCTCCTCCTCCTCCCTGCCCTCTTGCCAGAAAGTGTGCCTTAGATAAGTTGTTCTCTGGAAAAACACCTGCCTATTTTAAGTAGCAGTGCCTACTTCCATAAAATTTTAGACTTCATTAACCTTTCAGTATCATATTTTGTACAGAGCCTATCCTAATAGAGTAAACGCTGAAACATATAAGATGGCATTTCTTTAAAACACCACTGAAGTTTTAGTTCCAGATGTAAGAGCCAAGAAATCACACAGGCTGTCGTCTTGGCCAACAGCATGTGATGCCGAGGAGGGTCTGCTTTGGGGTCTGATTCTCAATGAGGCTGGTGAGCTTTGTGTCTGAGCCTCAGCCACATTCCCTTCACTCTTGCAAAATAGGGGCAAAAGAAAACAAGGGCCCGAGTGTAAGAAGGCACTGATTCTACCGAAGCAGCAGCTGTATATACTTTTCCAACTGCCATCCCACCTGTAATTATGGTCCTGGGAATGAGATGGGCTCGTGTGACAAAGAAACCTCAAGGGGGGAAAATGAGGTACAACGAGGTTGTTAGGCCATATGTCCTGAGTTAGGGTGTCAACCACCAGATGGAAAATTTAATGCCAGTGAGCCTCTTATTAACATTTCCCAGTGCCTGTTGCTTTACCCACTCTAAAAAACTATGCAGAGTATCAGTGAATGAATGTTGTAAGTTTCTTTTATGGAACTATATTTTAGCACTAGACTACTGATAATTAAAGAGTATATGTGTTTGTGTATATATATGTATGTGTGGACATTTTACAAACTTAAAATGTTTTTAAATTACATACATAATAAATCCAGGGGCCACAATCATAAAAGTAATGATTGAAACTGTGCGAAATTTGATGTCATTTAATGTCTTTACTACTGGATCTTTTCAGACACACCCAAATTAATTTTTGTCATAATTTCCATGCTCATATAAACTCTGTAAGCTTTATTAGACTAAACTATCCACATCTGAAATTCATGCTGTCTTTTCACTAAAGGAAAAGTATGGAAAAACTTTAAAATGGAACTCTTTAGACCCTGCCTTCAATTTAAGCATTCAATTAACACAATTAGTTTTTTAATAGACTCCCTTCCTCCTATTCTACTGGATTTAATCAAAGAAAACATGCATTGTTCTTTTCTTACCCCCCCCCCCCCCATCTCACATAATTCTACTCCTACGCACTGGCTGAAGCGCTAGGGAGCTGGCTGGAGCAAGGTCAGCAGTTTGAAACCACCAAGAGCTTCTTGAGAGCAAGATGAGACTTTCTATTCCCAGAGTTAGTCTCCGGAGGGTTAAGGTAAAAAAAAAAAAAAAAATTCATCTCTAAACCTCAGAGGGCAGTTCTACACTGTGCTATAAGATCGCTCTCGGAGTGAGAGAAATCACTGGCTTGCTTATTTGCACTTCTCAACAGCCAAAGGAAATAAGTAAAACATAATAGTAAATATGTTTTAAAACAGTCTAAACTCTGGCTACCCTTAGCAAGCTTTGGGAGGAAATGAGGTTCCTGGCTGTTGAGCTCATTGTAACTGCGGCAGGACCCAGAGCGATAGCTATCCACTCCTACTCTCGCGATGGTTAAAGAACTTGGCTGCGAACCCAAAGGCTGCTCGTCCAAATCTACCAGTGGTTCCCTGCGGGAAAGCTGGGGCCGAATGCCTCTGTAAAGCATATAGCCTGGAAAAGCCAGCCCATGGAGGGGTCCCACCCCGGCCTGTCAGGTTGCCCTGAGTCACTAACAGGAGGTTGGGTTTTGGTTTGCAGACCCACCACCTCCCCCCACTCTCACCATCCAAATAAGTAGACAATCAATAAGATTAAATATATAGAAGTTTCCCTATGAAATAAAACCATATTAAGTTCGAAAGAAGCATGAACGGTAAATTTCAAGGTACGAAAACTCAACCTCTGGTCTTGGCAGAGGTCACATACCAGGATGAGCAAATGCAGGCAGAGGTTGAATGACAGGGGGAGCCCCGTTAGCCAGGGGAGGCACTGCTGCTGGAGGGACAGAAGATACTAGGGGTGGAGACATCCCGACCACGGGAATGGATCCCATTGGCACTGGAGCAACAGCTGTGAGGGGTGGCATGCTGGCGATGCCTCCCATACCTGGAAGGAAAACAACCCCAACAATATATAAATTCAAATCACATTTGGACACTCAGGGGCAATTAAGCCAAGATTGCTAAAAGAACATTTTCTGGCTGTAATATATTCTCATTAAAAATACAGCTTCGAATCAATAGTTTTTGTACTTAACATTCAGGACATTTTAAAGACTGCCCCCAAATTATGTCAAGGATCACATCTGAAAGACTTAAAATCCAACTTGAAGAGACTTGCTGGCCAAAGATGAGCATCATTTAGTCTCATAGAGGAAAAGAACTGGAAACAATCAAATACAAAGAAATCCATATGCGAAGCATTGGTTCACTAGGCTCACAGGCCCCTTACTTCTTGAAACTCGGTTCCTTTGGTCCTATGAGCAGCACTGTGATTTCTACTTTGAAGCCTTTGTCTTTTAAAAGCTAGTATATGGAGCAGAAGCTGTTTCTAGCATTTTCGTATTTTCCTTTTCCTCAATATGGGTCATAGTTTCCTGTTTCTTTAAATAGCTTAAAATGTGTAGTTTAAAAATGAACAATTTACATGAGGGGTCCTCAAACATGTGGCCTGCCGAAGACATTTATCTGGCCTGCTGGGTGTTTTTGCCTGCAGTGAATTTGTTCATAGTTTGTGTTTGTTTGTTTGTTTGTTTTTTAACTATAGTCCAGTCCTCCAATGGTCTGAGGGACAGTGAAGTGGCCCCCTGACCTGCTTTAGACTTTACATTGCAGCAACTCTGGCTATGATTTAAATACCTCCTGAAAGCTGTTGTTTCTTGCTTTAGTAACTTGCCTACGCTAAATTGGAAAGAGAAGTCATGTTTTCATTTTTTTGTTTGTTTATTTTTTTTATGTTTTCATTTTTAAGCCAGGTTTTCTGGTGGCTGCACCTGTGTCTGCAGAAAATTGTTAGTCAACCATCTACTAGACTGAGGTCACGCTGAACTCAGTAAGGCTTCCTTCCTCTGCCAATCAACCTGTAGGTCAGTACAGGAATGTATCTAACATTCAGGTCATTTTAAAGTCTGCCCCAAAGTTTGCAGGGCCCATTAGCATTTCTGTAACATATGGGATTAGCATAAATATGAACTGACCCAACAGCCATGGGATTATATTATCTCTTTTTGTCTACAGTGGAATCCAGATGTTCAAGGATTCAGGGGAGGATGGAATGAAATATTCTTTAATTACTCCTTTGTTTGTAATAACATATTACAGACACAAAAGTTTCTGAATAATAATGCTAATATCACCAATATGATTTCTGAAAATATCTAATAATTTCATTTTATCTAAATTTTTCTTTACCCTCAATGTATTTAGCAGATTTATTAGATCCATACTGTAAGAGCATATAGGACTTATATCCTTCATTGCATCCCTAAGCTTCATTAGTCTTAGTTCTATTTCTAAAACAAGATCCAAAAAACCAACACCTCACTGCCAGAGTTGATTCTGACTTACAGTGACTCTAGTTGTGGCAGTTACAGAATCTCTACAACTTGAGAGAAGGGATGGAATCTAGCCTGTTAATCAGCCTAATTGATCCCTTCTTGTGGGAATGGCCTTCTCATGAGGATCCTGGAAATTTTGTTTTCAGGTGGCACACACTCTCTCTCTCTCTCTCTGCTTCACTTTCTTGACAAGCAACATGGAGCTAAGCTGATGGAGGAGCCACGTGGAGACCCACACCAGTGCTGAGATGATGCTTCTACCACCAGCGGATCCACAAGACTTTCCGCCCACTGGCCTGTGATGTTCCTGCCTTCAGCATCATTGCATATGTTGTCTGAGTCTGAAGAGGAATTGATGGACTGCTATTGGACATATGGGCTAATATCAGACTTATGAACTTGATTTGGATTGGGAGGTTTTCTTAATTTTCTTAATACACAGTTATTCTTTGACATGAAACTCTTTCTTATACATCCATGAGTATCCCTGGATTTCTCTAGTGTACCCGGACTAACATACTAGTTCTATAGGTAAATATATTCTGACTCAAAGTGACCCTAGTTCTTTGGTAACTATGTATTTAGTGCTCACTAAGAATTTATGGCAAAGTTTCTCTTCTTTCTTGGAGGATCAGAAACTCGGTTTGTGGTAGATTCCTCAAGAAGGGCTCATATGAACAGTATCATGACATGTAGGAAACAGTTTGTCTATGGCCATTATACTTGAAAGTCAATTTTCTTCTGTACAGAATCTTTGGCTCCTACTGAATTTCCTTGAGAAACCTACACATGTTCACTCTCCTTACTTCTGGCATGGAACTGTCGAAAAGTATGGAATGATTTACTTCTCGAATTTCTCTTCTAAGTCACATGCTGTCTTTTTCTACATGCCCAAATAGTTTTAGGCTTGACTGAGATTTGTCTTAGTGTTGACTGCCACAGCTTACCATTGCTGGGTGACTATCATGCAGTCAATTCAGACTTGTGATGATCCATCTATTATGAAATAAGACGGAACGTAAGACTTTTGTAGCTCTCATCCTTAAGGAAGTCCATTGCCCGCCCTGTACACAATAGCCTGGTTGCCTAGTGGTTGCTTCTGTGTCTCCAGGGGCTGCTACAAAATAGCCTCTTCTTTGAAATGTCCTTTTTTTCCCCCTCCAGGCCTTATTTCACTATTTCCTCCGAATTTTTTTTAAAAATCTTCCTTTTTCTCTTTAGAGCAGTCGTTCTCAACCTTCTTAATGCCACGACCCTTGACTGCAACCCCTGTGAAAAGGTCCTTTGACCCCCCCGCCCCACCCCCCTCCAAGGGGTCACAACCCACAGACTGAAAACCGTAGCTTAAGCGAGTATCTCTTGTGTTCCCTTTGGCCTGGCCCTTCTTCATCATCAATGGTGTGACTATTAGGGGCCGTCAAGTCAGTCTCAACTCACAGCAACTCAATGTACAAGAGGACAAAACACGGCCTGGTCCCCCACTGTCCTATCAGTTGTTTGAGCCTATTTTTGATGCCATGTCACTCCATCTCATCTTGAGGGTCTTCGTTTTGCATGCTGACCTACTTTATCAAGGGTACTGTCCTTTCCATGGACTGACTTACCCTGATAAGGTATCTAAAATATGTGAGATGAAGTCTTTCCATCCTTGCTGCCAAGGAACACTCTGGCTGTATTTCTTCCAAGACAGATTTGTTTGTTCTTCTGGCAGTCTTTCCATATTCTTTCTGAACACTGTAATTTAAAGGCATTAGTTCTTCTACAGTCCTCCTTATGCACTGTCCAATTTTTATGCACATTGACGTGTCTGAAAATACCATGGTTTGGGTTAGGCACACCTGAGTCCTCAAAGTGACGTCCTTGCTCCCACCACTTTGTGCGGTGGATTTGCCTGATGTAGTATGTCATTTAGAGTCTCGACTGCTGCTTCCTCAAGCATCGATGGCCGATCCGAGCACAATTAAACCCTGGACAACTTCAATCTTTCCTGTTTTTCGTGATACGACTATCTTAATGGTGGTATAGTGATCACACTTTGGGCTGGCACCTGCAAGGTCGGCAGTTTGAAACCACCAGCTGCTCTATCAGAGAAAGATGGGGCTTTCGATTGCCGTAAAAAGCTACAGTCTCAGAAATTCACAGGAGCAGCTCTACCCTGTCCTAAAGGGTCAAGATGAGTTGGCATCGACTCGAAGGCTGTGAGTGTTTTGTCAGGTTTGGTGGCTTGCTTTGTTTTGTTTGAGGGGCTACCTACTAGAATGAGACTAGATGAGTCAGTTTGGAAAGCTCGTGTTAGTTCAGTCCAGGCTGGAATCGCCAAACACATAGTCCTCCCTACCTGCAATCGCAGCTCGCAAACAGATCGGCTGGACTCTCTTGTGCATAGCTTCGATCGGTTTGGGAATCCTCCTGTTCTCAAGGACCCTACTGCTTTCTCTGCCCCCTTACGGACTTTCACCCTTTTTTTATTTCACTAATGGCAGGCATGGCATTTATGAAACTTTTAAAACATTGTTTTTGTAGTTATGGTGACTCTCTGTGGCTAATGAGATTAAAGATTATTTTCACTTTTTGAACTATTGTCAAAACAATCTTCCTCAACTCTGTACCTTCTCCTTAAAAATAGAGTGACTTAATCTCATCCAAAGAGGGGATAGCCTGTCTCTTTTTTTAACTTGTCTCTTTTTAATAGTAAACCTAATAAGTAAAACCTGAGCACCGATGAATCTCCTACTTGCATCAACAGTCTGAGAGACAACGTATGTTGGCTTCTCTCTATCACCTGTCATCACCCACTCAAGATGAAGAGAAATAAAACTATCCTATCCATCATTTTGGAGGGTATGGCTGGAAACTATTTAAGAACCTTCTAGTGAATTGGATAGTAAAGCTGATTACTATAATCTTCAAACCAACCTAAACAATTGAAGATCAAAGAAGAAATCAAAACTGCTAGTGTCTTTACGGAGTCAACTATTCACCAAGTTAACTTATTGATATTAATGCCCAGTTAACATTTGAATTTGTAATAGCACGAGACTTGTAAGTGTGATAATAACTTATTTTTAATTCCACAACATTCTAATGCAATCAATTGTCTTAACCCACTGACTGACAAAATTCAATTACTCACTGAAGGAGAAATGAAGATGTTGTGAAAATAGAAACACACAAAGAAGTTCCTAACAATGTGAAGGGTCAAGAAACCAGTTAGAGTCAGACAGACAGAAGTTGTAGCAGCAGGTTGCACACCTGCTCCCCTGACACAGAAGATGCGTCCCTCTGAAGGATGTCATGGTCACTACCATCATCTGAGGACTAGACCATGAGCATGTCCCTTGCTGCAGCATAACCTCCTCATACAGCAACATTATTCAGACATAATTAACCACTTAGCTTTTCACAATGTTATATAAAGTGGGGGTGGGGGGAGGATTTTTTTTTTTAAAAAACAAGAAAGTAGAGTAAGCAATTCCTTTTCAGACTTACCAAATGCTGGTGCACTAGAAATAGCCACGGGCTGCTGTTTCATGACAGGGGGAAGTGCAGAGGGGAGCTGATAGCCTTGCAGCTTCAGTTTGATAAGCTTCATCGCTATGGAAAACTCCACTTGATCCATTCTTCCATCATTATTCATGTCAGCTAGCGCCCTGCAAAGCAATGCACAGCACGGACTCAGACTGTGACCATAGAAGAACCTTTCCAGAATCACCACTCTGACCAGCCCATGCACAAGAGCAGCAGCCCTTTCACTCCGGGAGAGGACAAGACAGAGCCAAGCTGTTGGATTAGCCTGGAAAGATCGATGCAATTTTACAGGTGCATGAAATACCTCTTCATGTGTTACTAGTTCCTATTGTGATACTGTGTTCAGTTGCCGTGGTGTGAGTTGGGAGTTGCCGGAAGCAACCTGGGTGTCCCAGCTGTGCGCTTCGAGGAGCAGATCACCGGGTCTTTTCCCCAGACAGCTGGATTCAAAGCGCCAAACTTTTGTTTACCAGTCAAGCGCTTAACCTCTGCATTACCTGGGCTCTTTCCTGTTAGGATATACAACTTCACTTTCAGTCTCAGGGAGGGAATTTGGTCTCTTCTGGCCATCAAAGAGTCCCAATTTAGATTTATGACAAATATTTTTTTTAACTTTTAATAATATTTGATATAGGATCTCTTTTTGGAATGATGATGTAAAATTAGATAGTACTGATAGTTGTACAACTGTAATCCTGAAAAGGAAAAAAAAATCAATAAACTGTATGCTTTGAAAGGGTGAATGCTGATGTGTGAATTAAAGCACAAGAAAGCTGTTGTAAAAAAAAAAAAAAACAAGCTCTCCTGTGAGGCTCAAGATAGTTCCCACACTGTGCCACACTACAGCATTTCTTACAGCAGGTAACACAGGTGTTATGTGGGATCTTTTGCAAACCAGGCCACTGCCCTGTGTGTTGGTTTCTTGTCTAAGCTATTCATGTGTGTGCTGTTCACGTGGGCACAGTGTGTGAAAAAAATACAGGATCCATTCCTACTATAAAAGGTCTTACTGGCTGAGCCCTGGTGGCCTAGTGGTTGTGTGCGGGACTGTGGCCCACAGGGTTGACAGTTCAAATCCACCAGCAGCTCTCCAGGAGCAAGGCTGGGCTTCCTACTCCACGAGGGCAGTGATGCCACACACAAATTTTTTTTAAATCTTACAATGAGCCTTTCTCTAGAATTGTGTGTTCAGGCAAGCCACACTATTAGTGTACCTCATTTTCTTCTGTGACCTAAAGAAATTGTCACAATGTTATAAGCTTATAAATGTACGTGCTATTTGAAAATACAGGAGTTCCTGGTGGTGCAGCGATTATGCATTGGGCTGCAATCTGAATAGTCGGTAGCTCAAATCTGCCAGCAGCATCCTGGGAGAAAGACGGGGCTTTCTACTCTGGCAAACAGTTACGTGCGGTCTTGGGCGCCCCCGGGGATTGGCTATGAGTGAGCAGTGACTCGATGGCAGCAAGTATTTGAAAACGGTACCCAAATGACCCATGGAAAACTTGCGATGAGCTTTCATTTAAAGGTATTTTCTCTCAAAGCAGAAAACGAAGCAAGATGGTTTGTACCTGCAATCAAACACTGCCTTGTTGGCTTGCAGCTCTGCCCAGAAGCTTGTTTAGAATAGTGCATTTTTGTCTATCTTTTGGAAGAGGTCATTTGATCTTGTCCAGAGCCAGGAACCTTACCAGTAGTTAAACCGTTTCACTCATGCATTCATTCATGCCCTCCGGCTCTCATTCAATGTCAACATTAAGGGATTGCAAAAGTGATATTGAGCTGTGTCTGATCTCTTACAGCAATCTCTTACAGCATGGCTACTGCATTATTTCCAGTACATGGATGGCAAATGGAGGGTGCAGTTGGTTTAAATAAATGTGGCCTAGATTTGTCAGCAAGTGGTAAGCCTAAGCATTGAATTTAAAGTCTCAATGGCAATGAGTTTTGTTTGGGTTTTGATGCTTGTTTTCTTGGTGTGCACTAGTTTCCAAAGATGAGGTAATCACACCTCCTTAATACACCAAAACCTATTGTGCTACTTTAAAAGGAAAACTACAATTTAGTGAGTTCTTATTAAGGCAACTCCTAGAATGAATGAGTAGTTTGTCAATAAATTTTTCTTCAAAATGGAAATTATTATCTGTGGAAAGAGCTATCAAAGGAAGATGGCTTCATGCTGATTAAAAACAACCACTGCTGCTTTGATTACCCAATACTTGACAGTGTAGGAATAGAATATACTTTCTATTTTCAAACTTGCTTTGCTTTTTGTTGCATGTTCCAGTGTTTTTCAAGTTGGACAACATTCTTCATAGATCCCAACAGAATTAGGTTTGGAAACTTCATTATAGGACTTTACCTTAAACACACCTGATGCAGATGAAAGGAACTGGAATATGGCTTTGGATGTTCAGTTGGAAAACCTTAGTGTGAGAAGAAGCAAGGAGCTGTTATCCCAAGGTCAGGGATTTGAAAGTCAGTGGACTTTGGTTCAAATCTCTTGTTTTTGAGGTTGCGCAATAACTGGCAACTAAATATACTTTGTTTTCATATTTTCATTGCGTGTGTGTCATATCTTAGTCCTGCAGATATAGTTTGCCTCAATGAATGAGAGTTGCTGAAATTTTTGCCTTGTTTCTAACCCTTTAAAAAGTTTCCAGTTACTAAGTTTTTAACTTGTGTAAGTGAAGATGCTTTGTCCTTTTGTCTAGAAACCTTTCTAAGATGTCTCCTTTTCCTTTTCTCAATAGTAAGTTAAAACCTCCACCATTGGCTAGATTAATGATACTATTATTAGAATTACCAAGTGTCTCATTGAATTTACTTAAATCCTCAATAAGCTGATAATGCTGATTCTAAAGTGGACCACAGTCCAGCATACAAGTGTATTTTGAGCACAAACTTGAATCATAAATCCTAATCTAAAAACAATTAGCTCGGGCTGAGTCCCGGTGGCGTAGTGGTTGTGCGCGGGACTGCGGCCCACTGGGACGGAGGTTCAATTCCAGCAGTGGGGCTGGGCCTCCTACTCCCACCACCAGAGAACAGTGATGCCCCCCCAAAAAAAGCAATCAAGAAAGAAAAAAATCTAAGATCAGGCATCAAAGCAATTCATTAGAGATATAGAGATAGCAACCAGGCAATAGAAGCAAGAGTCCTGAAATAAGCCTATACACCTTTGATGAATTAATTTTAAGCAAGGCTGCTGAGTCCACTCAATGTAGAAAAAAATGCCTTGGGTTGTGGTTAGGGGAGATCGAGTT
Source organism: Nesogale talazaci (assembly GCA_004026705.1). Lineage (NCBI taxonomy): Eukaryota > Metazoa > Chordata > Mammalia > Afrosoricida > Tenrecidae > Nesogale > Nesogale talazaci. The sequence goes on from PVJH01006896.1 coordinate 47,058, forward strand.
GGTTCTGACTCATAAAAACCATCTGCACAGATGGGCATTGGACCTCCATTCAAGTACTTCCTAAATGTAAGAACACTTTGTTCTATTAAATTGGTATTCCATGATGCGCACCTTCCCTACCCGATCACTGAAGACAAATGTGTGATAAGGAAAGGTGGTGAAGAAAGCTGATGGTGCAGGGCTATCAAAAGATGTAACATCTGGGTTCTTAAAGGCTTGAGTAAACAAGCGGCCATCCAGCTCAGAAGCAACAAAGTCCACACGGAAGAAGCACACCAGCCTGTGTGACCACGAGGTGTTGAAGGGATCCAGTGTTAGGCATCAGAGAACTAAAATTACATCATTATAAATAGGGGGGAGTACAAATTGGGTACCCAAAGCCCATCAACAGGCGAAGCAACATCCTCTCACAGAGGGGTTAGAGGGAGGAAATGAGCCAGTTAAAGGACAGTATAGTAACAATGAAATATGCATCTTTCCTCTAGTTCTCAAATGCTTCCTCCCACCCACTATCATGCTCCCGGTTCTACCAGACAAGTCCGGCTAGAACAGGGGATGTACCCTGGAGTCGGAAACCTGGGGAATTTAGGATAGATGATCCCTCAGGACAAGTGATGGGAGTGGTGACACTGGGATGGTGGAAGGATGGTGGAGTAGAAAAGGGGAACCAGTTTCAGAGATCTACATATAACATCCTCTCTGGGGCATGGCCAACAGGGAAGTGAGTGAAGGGACACATTGGACAGTTTCCGATATGAAATAACAATTTGTAAATTATTAAAGGGAAATATGGGGGAAGGGAAATATGGGGAGGTGGAGCTGGAGGCCTGGGTGGAGGGAGGATGTTTTGAGAGTGATTATGGCAACAAGTGTTCAAATAAGGTCTGCATATAATTGATGTATGCATGGATCGTGAGGGGAGGTGTATCAGTACCCAATAAAATGATTCATTTAAAAAAGGGGGGTAGAGGGGAAAAAGGAGCTTTTTTTTTTTAAGAGGAGATTATACTAAGGGCTCAAGTGGAAAATGTTTGGAAATGAATGTGGCAACATGTGTGCAAATGTGCTTGATACAGATGATGTACTAAATGTTATAATAGCTATAAAGGCCCCCAATAAATTATTTAAAATTAAAAAAAATTTTGATCAAAAAAACCCCAAAACATCTGCACAAGAGAATGAAACACTGATCAGACCCACGCCATCCACACCATCCTTGTTTCCATCATTGTGTCGATCCGTCTCGTCGAGGGCCTACCTCTTCTTCACTGCTCCTACAATTTACGGAGCATGATGCCCTTCTCCAAAGACCGGCTCCTTGAGAACATGCAATTACACAGAACCAAGGCTTGTCATCCCATCTCCAAGGAGCATGCAGGCTGTAGTTTTTCCAAGACAGATCTGTTTGTTCTTTTGACACTCTATAGTACTTCTAATATTTTTTGCCAATATCATCACTCAAATCCATCAATTTTCTTTAATCTTTCTTATTCAATGTCCAACTTCCACATGCAAATGAAGCATTTGAAAATACCAATGGGGGGGCTGAGCCCCAGTGGTGTAGTGGTTGTGTGCGGGACTGCAGCCCACAGGGTTGGTGGTTCAAATCCAGCACCAGCACTCCAAGAGCAAGACTGAGTTTCCTACTCCCACCAAGGCAGTGATGCCACCTCCCCACCCCCCCAAAAAAGAAAATACCCATGGTTGAGCCATGTGTATCTTAGTCCTCAAAGTATTATCTTTAGTAAATGATGCTGGAACAACTGTGTTGCCACATGCAAAAGAAGGAAATTCTTACTTCATACACTACATAAATATCATCTCAAAAAATAATCAAAATCCTAAAAATTAGACCTAAAATTATAAAAGCCTTGGACAAAAATGATGAAAAATGATGATGAAAGCATAGTGGTAATGATTCAGGAAGTGGTTTTTAACAACTCATTCTTAAATATAATAATGAAAGCACAAGTAGCAAAAGACAAAGTAGGTCATTTGAATTCAATAAATATTAAATACTGTTACCCACATGTATCAAGGGATTCTATCAACATTATAAAGAAAAAATCTACAGATTTGAAGAAAAATTCAGAGACTCATGTGTCAAACAAAGGTTTAACATCCATACTATGTAAAGATAAATAATTCCTATAATTTCAGTTTTAGAGTATGTTTTAAAATTAGGAAATGCAAGTCATCCTACTTTCTCTTCGTTTTCAAGATTTCTCTCGTTATACGTGCCCCTTGTTGTTACATATAAACTTGAGAATTGTCTTTTTCATTCCTACAAAAAGGTTATTGACATTTTGATAGTGATTACTTTGAATATATATATACATACATATATATATGCTGCTCTTAGTATTGACATTTTAGCAGTATTAAGTCTTGTAGTTCACATACATGCAATGCTCAATTTACTTAGGTCTTAAAGTTATTGATTTTTTAAAAGACTACATTAAAATACTATATTAGTGAATAACATTCATTGATTTGTTCTTCAGCCCTCCCTAATAGTTGACTTTCTCATATTTTACATTTTGTAGAGAAATACTACATAATACTAAAATAATAATAATACTGTTTATCAATCAATATAGAAAAAGCAAACATCAGAGGAGGGAACTGTATTAGAACTTAAATTCTGAGCACCCAGTTTGCGGAAGGCTATAGATAATAGTGAAAGGTCAAAGTCCATTTGCAGGGTCCTTGCTCATATTAAGTCTCCGATGAACTTCCTCAAACTGGAGATGTAAATACTCTTGACCTTAAAGTACATTTGCTTTCCCTTTTAACACATTTTTAATTTGTTTTAGTTTCTATTACCTTGTGCTTTCACTCAAATTGAGGATTTTCTAGGTCCTATTTTGTTGAGATTGATGGAGTTTCTTGTATGATTTTCTTTATAAGAAATTCAGGATAGGTAAATCTAGAGAGATAATAACTATTGTAATAGCACCTTAAGGTTATGGTGAGAGAAAAATTAGGCATTCCATGATGCTCTATCTTCCCTACACGGTTGCTGAAGACAAAATGGATGCAAAAGCAAATGTGGTGAAGAAAACTGAGGGTGCCCGGTTATCAAAAGATATAGCATCTGGGGTATTAAAGGCTTGAAGATAAACAAGTGGCCATCTAGCTGAGAAGCAACAAAGCCCACATGGAAGAAGCCCACCAGCCTGTGTGATCACGAGGGCATCAAGGTAAAACTATTAATACTAGTAAAATCATATAATTGTGAATGAGGGGGAGTGAGGCGTGGACCTCCCCTTGCAGATGGGCCGCAGGGAGGAGCCATGCTATTCAGGGTGCAGTGTAGCAATGATGAGACATAAAACTCTCCTCTAGTTCTTCAATACTTTCTCTCCTCATCCCCACCCTCACACTATCATCATTTCAATTCTACCTTACAAATCTGGCTAGATAAGAGGATGTACGTTGGTACAGATAAGAGCTGGAAACACAGGGAATCAGGACAGATGAACCTCTCAAGACTAGTAAGGCTGTGTCGGCTCTGGGGGAGGGTCCTGGCTTCCTGTTAGAACCTGTGAGCCCAATCGTGCCTTGGAGAGCTCCATGTGTCTTGGCACCAACCTACCCTGTGGTTCAGCTTAAGAGGTTCATAGCACAGGATTCCTGGGTCAAAGGGTGTGCTCCACGCCAGATTCTTCTTCCTTAGTGGTAGGAGGACTTTCTTAGCCTGCCCCTCTCTTTTTATGTCTTATATCTCCAACCTTAATCCACTTCTTGATTTATTAAATCACATCTAGGGGGATCACTACATAAGTCCATATCATATTATCACATCACAGTCAAACCACTGAAAATTAGCCAGGCCTTAATTCCATGCCATATGCACCACAATGAGTACTATGTAACTGTTAAAAAGAAAAGAAGGTTGAGAAAGATTTCTATGAACTGATATGATTTCCAGAATGAGTTATTAAACTAAGAAGGCAGAGAATAACAGAGTGTTTATAGGTCACATTACCAAAAGAAGGAAGAGGAAATAACTTAAATACAAATATATTAAAATAAGAAAACATGACAAATATGTATACACCTTAAATGAATGGGACAAAGAATGAACTTTCTGTGGGATACAATTTGTATAGTGCTGGCTTTTGGAATCTTATTAACCTATTACACATTCAAAAAGTAAAAGTAAAACTAGAATTAAAGCCACAAAGATAAAGAGGGATCCCTAAAATTAATCAAAGCAAAAGCATATGAACTTAATTGCATACATATGCTCAGCGAAAAACAAGAGAATGACAAAGTAGTTTTGAACTGCATTGTTTGTAGAGGCTATGACTGTGAGTGTAGTAATTACGCAACTATTCTGTGTCTATTATAAGACTAAGCAAAGAGACAAGTCTCTTCTGGCTCCCACCTCATGTGCACATGCAGACCAATAGTCTGCTGATTGCTCTAGCGGCCTACTCCGTCCATAAACTCGTGTCACTGGCTGCCCATCTCCCACTCGGCTGGAGCAACAGTACATTAATCGAGACTTCACGGTCATTCAGGTAGTCATTCACTCAGTATCAGGGTCTAGGTACCACATGTAGGTATAAAAACAACTGTGGAAGTTTTAAGACCCCTGCTCTAAAGAAGCCCTGCTGGCATAATGGGTATGAGAGTTGGGCTGTAAACCCAAGTTTGAAACCATTATCAGCTTGACAGACAAAGGGACCTTCTACCCCCATAAAGATTTACAACTTCAGAAACTCGTGGGCGCAGTTCTACCTTGTCCCACACAGTTGCTGTGAGTCTGAGTTAGCTCTTACTGGAGAGCTATCCCCAATATGGATAAACAAAAGAAGTGTAAGACAGCATCTAAAGCAGCCTAGCACTTGAAGCAGATTGAGACTAAACTAAACCAAAGAAACGGGGAAGACTGTCGTTAATGGAGGGGGTTGCAGTCAATGTTGTGAAACAAATGAATAATAAAAAAAAAAAACTTGATGCATGTAAAATTAATTTGTTCTGTAAACTTTCACTCAAAGTACAATAGCAATGTTTTTTAATAAAATAATGTTCATATCCATAAAGAAATAAAGTTTATAAAAGACCAAATGAGAGTGCTTGTCACCATCTCTCTCCCACAGTGTCTATTACCTTCTGTACACTTAGAGCCAGTTCCCCCTTCTGAGTTCCAGACGCACTTCACATGTTGTCTTCACAGAACACCTTTCTTTGGTTTGCTAGCTATGTTGGCAGTCAATCCCACCTACTCACTAGCTTCTTATTTTAGTTGCTTTTTCATCTGTAACCCACCATTCCCTTTTCTAATTTTTGATGCCTAGTTTTCTGACAAAATAACAATAATGAAACAAGCAGGCTGTGATCTTTCAGGCAGATCTGCTAGGCAAAGCACCCCTTTTCCTCAGTGTTGGAACCAAACCAGTGAAAACACACTAGGGCCGGCCATCTTCACCTATTTGGTTCTTCCAGGATGTGTCGCTGGATTCTCAAGGCCTCCTTTGTCACTAAAGATTGTTTTGCAGAATGAATGGAAAACGGCAAAGGGAATTCATCTCCTTAACATCTGCAAATACTCCAAAAGACTAACTGGTTTGGAGGGTTTTAGATCGTGGGTTACTTCATGGGAAGTATTCTGTCGATATTCACCCTGTGCCTCCTACGTTAATACTTCCAGAATTGCATGGACCCACCACTCTGTGGCCACTCCCACGGCTGATTCCAAAGCCTTCAGTGGGCCTCTTTTCCCCACAATTTTGTCTTTCACATTCCTCCCAGCTCTCCTTCATCCCCCTCTGTCCTCCTCCCTCCCATCACTGCCTTACCAGAGCAATGTTGAAATCATTTGAAGCACTTAAAATGCCAAAAGGATGCTTGCCAGTTTCCTTCCAGTTCCTTATTAGTAAGGCAATTTCTAGGAAGATGTATCATCTTTGGCAACTATTATAATTTAACATCACACACGCTATTTGAACCCATCCTCTGAGAATTCAGGTTCTAATGTATGCTTAAGGAAGCTGGGTTGGTTAGCTGGATCGTCCCCTAAGTTTTAATAGGTGAAAGTTCAAAGGTTCCTAAGTTAGTTAACAGAAATACAGTTTCTTCATGGAACATTACGAAAGTTTCTAACTTATATTCCCTATCAGCCGACATCATTCACGGATTTGAACTGGGGTCCAATGGAAAGAAAGAAAGGCTTGAGAGGGAAATGGTTTCACGGTTAATCTTGGCCCTCTCTCTACTTAGAGCCTGCCAGGAAACAACATCGGAATAGAAAGATTGGTATGAGAGAAAGAGGAAATTTTCATTTGATTAGTATTAAACCTTCTTATAAATTTTTAATTTTTTTTTTTTTTTTTAGGCATCACTACCCTTTGGTGGTCATGGGAGCTACCCAGCCTTGCTGCTGCTGGATTTGAACCGCCAAGCCAGTGGGCCGCAGTCCCACACTCAACCACTACGCCTCTGGGGCTCATCCCTAAATTTTTAAATCTTGAGATCAACTGCTGAGGATTGCAAAATGACAACATATCGGAGCTAACATAGGAAGTAACACAGCTCCTGTTCATGTGCTGCGCACTCTGGCGACTGTGACTATGATTTCTACGTAGATTGTGATTTTATTGTCTATTGTGTTTCCTGCTACATCTCTACCTCCTAGAGTAGTCACTGGTCTATAGTAGACATCTGATACATGTTTAAAGTGGTGGGTGAAAGCATGTGGAATGCTGTTTTCTTGCAGTCGTGACTGCTGTGAACCCTCCCAAATTGAAATAACACCTGAAAGCACAATTCCTGGAGGCAGTCCTGCCTGGGAAAGGAAGGTTGAGTGAGTGATCTGGAAGCACAACCCTACATATACCCGAATGCACAGTCAAAAAAGCTTTACATGCGCACAGCAAATGTCAGTGACTTCAAATAAATGCATTTAAACTCATGCACTTAACGGACACATAGTGCTCAGAGGTCTCCTGGAGCCATTTCTTTTATGATAAATGTAACCCTAGAAAAATATTTTGGCTATCTGCTTCCCATCTCACAGCAGATGGGAAGTTACCACCAGAATGGCGTCAAAGGAGAAGGTGCACAAGTTGAAGGAGACAATCAGGCAGCCAGTGTGCTGACAGCCAGGGAAAAGAAAACAGACACACATCTAAAAGAGCACAGGAAGCTGGTATCATTTAGCTTCAATTTGAATAGATCCATACTATATGCAAATTTATGTACACTTATTTACACATAAGTATATACTTATCATGAAATTTTGCTATTTTATAGCATATATGTGATTTTTAAAGTGACTTCCTACATGATGAAACTTAAATTGACATAAAAAGCTTAGATAGCCTTGTATAGACCTGAAGGCAATAAGGAGCTGTGTCAATCATTGCAATTTGCCATAAAAATTGTAAGTAAAAAGGCTGATTATCTAAGGAACTATTAGTTAGTCAAATCTGTTACGTGGACCACTCTTTCCTGGATCATGAGAGCAGACATGTATTGGGGTTTTATTTTGAAGTCCTATAATGTGCAAACCCTTGTGGCGTAGTGGTTACTCACTGGGCTGCTAACTCAGAATTTAGTGGTTTGAGTTCGCCAGCAGCCCTACAGGGAAAAGATGAGGTTCCTACCCCTGTGAAGAGATACAGTTTGGGAAACCCACAGGTGAAATTCTACCCTGTCCTCTGGAGTCACCATAAGTCAAAACTGACTTGATGGCAGTGAATTTGGGTTTGTTTTTTTTTTTAAAGTAATGTGCCAGGTCCCATGCTAAATATAACCATTACAGTTATTTTTAAAAATAAGGATTCCCAGCTGAGCCCCGGTGGCGCAGTGGTTGTGTGAGGGACTGTGACCCACTAGGGTTGGCGGTTCAAATCCAGCAGCAGCTCTCCAGGAGCAAGGCTGGGCTTCCTACTCCCACCAGGGCAGTGATGCGGGGAAAAAAATAATAATAATAAGGATTCCC